>CAEGAE010040394.1:0-30010 GCA_903067095.1 Girardinus metallicus
TATATATATATATATAATATATATATATATATGTATATATTTAAAAAAAGAGAGCGAGAGAGAGAGCAGATTAAGATCTGCTGGTCCCAAAATGAATCTCCCTCATCTGAAAACTGTTGAACATGAACACACAAACGCACACTTAAGCGCACAGCGGTTTCTCCTGCAACTTTAATGTTCTCATTTATCCTCTTACGCGCAAATGTCAACCTTTGTCATCCCTAAACTCTGCCTCTCCCTTTGCTGCCCTCCACACCTTCTCCAGCTCTCCCCTTTTCCTTTGCTTCCATCCCTTACACCCCATTCACTGCCCTCCTCTTGCATGACAGCTCGTCCTTCTTCTTGTCTGCACTCCACTCACTTTTCCTCTTATTGTGTTTGGCTCAACTGCTCCCCTGCCCTCTCCTCTCCATCGTGCATAGATATTACACATTTCTCCAACATATCCGGCTCTCTCTTTGTTTTGCTTCATTGTCTTTCCCTTCTTTCTCTCTGCTTGGGGATCCTCTAGTGACATCATCACTCCTACAGTTACCATGGTTTCAGGGGGAGAGGGACAGTAAAATCATTCTTTGATCAAACAGTCCGGCTCGCTGCTACTCTCTGCTTTTTACGCTCGCCCAGAAACAACGAGGCAGATTCAGGAGTAATTCTTTATTAAAGCATTAAAACACATAGATACACGCGGGTCAGGTCAGCGTTACGGACGGCTCTGTGTGAACGAAAAGGTTGTCATCGTACAGATCTTCATCCAGGTCGCCCTCCTCTTCAGTGAAGTAGGTGGGGAAAGGCAGGTTGAGCAGAGTAGAGCGTCTAGTTGGGAGTACGGTGTCTCTCACCTGCAACACAAACGTGCACACTTAACTAGAAGAACAAAAATCTAACAGAAACAGCTCAGCAGCAGAAAATAAATTTCAAATTAACAGGAGTTTATTACTCAGAGAAGCACATTTGCATCATAAGCCGTTATAATGGATCAAAATGGTTCAGGCAGGCATCATACTCAAACAAATTCATAAAAAATTTGCCGAAAGGCTCACTAAGGAGTGCTCAAAGCAAGAAAAGATGACAAGCTATTCTTTTTTTCTGTTTACAATAAATAAACCGGGGAAGTCCCAAACCAATCTCAAGATCCCACTCGGGCATTTTTAAATGATTAGTATAAAGAGTCTTAGACAAAACTCAACTTCGCACGGCTGCTGATGTACCATCTGCCGTATCCGTAATGGAAGCCATGGAAATGCAAAATGTGCTTTGAATTGTAAATGTCTTTAAAATAATTGCTTGTTTTCCAGTGAAAGGCTTGTAAAGCTGAGATGTGCCAATGCACATCTCGGCTTTTAAAGCACTGGCTACAATATCACATATTTCTTCTATAAATCTAAATTTTTTTTATCGTTGTTTTTATTCTGTTTTTTTGGAGGGGAAACATTCTGTAACCAGTCTGTTAGACTCCAGTCAAAAATGGACTGTAATACATATGGTATAACAGTAGGTGGTGATATGATTGACATTAACAACATCCAAATTCAAAAGAGGCAAACACTGCTGGACTAAACAGTGGCAGCTCTTGTTTTGCTTTCCACTTAAACAGCTCTTTGTGCTTTCATTTGGAGTTTAATGTAACAGAGTGTGGACAAAGTTAGAAAGATAAATAATAAAATAACACCAAAATGGCTGAAATGTTCCTGTAGTCTCAGGTATACAAACTAATAGTGTCCATCTCATCGTATTATTTACCTATTTCATATAAACTCACCATAACTTGGCAGGAGAGGCTAAAAGGTTGGAGAAAATTTCTGTTTTAACAAGCCAAAGAGATTCAGCGTCACAACTCAATATTTAAAGATGCAGTGACAAATTGACAAAATCAGTGCTGCGAAGTGCAGCAAGAGTCACAGCAACACACACCAGTGTTTATCTTGAACTGAATTTCACAGAGTTTGGTGTAAATGAAATTTGTATCTAAGAAGAGAAGCTCTCTGCCCTTAGCATGACATGAACTGTACATCACAACTCGTGGATCAATGACTAACACCATTAAAACAGAAACACAGAGAAGTCAGAGCTACCGACTCACACTCAGCAAAATGCACCAAGCAGATCAGATAACTCTGATTTTATACAGATCAGGACGTGAGACGAGAACAACTTGCTACTTGAAAAATGCGATTTATAAAAAATGATTTTACTTTTGTAATTTCCGTCTCTCTTACTTAAACTTTTATTCTTTGTTCGTCGAGAACTAAGTGAAACACAGTCCTGCTTCTTGATTCAATTAGAAATCCCCTGCATTTTCAAACAACAAAAATGGTTGTTTTTTTTTTTTCTCTTATGTAATCTGTCAAGTTTTAAATTGAATAAAGAAAAAAAAATAGCTGAATGTGACAATAACAGAATGGAGAGGGAAAAAAACATTATTGTGAATTTCTGCGGCTGCTGCTCCTCAGGCTACATTGTTTAGTCAATTCTAACAATGACAAACACTCCGCCTGCCAGCGAGGGGACGTGGAAAATGAATGAGCACAGAGGAAGGAGGACCTGTGCTTGAAGCCATTCTGTTCGAGTGGGGAGACAGTGCCCAGTCACGTAACGCGTGAGGCCATGAATGAAACCTTAGTTAATCACAATGGCGGAGGAACTGCCACCAATTGAGGCTAATTTTAAAGCTTCCACTGGATATTCTCAGCAATTTATTGTGTTCCAGACACACGAAGCAGCTCAAGGACCCGGGATCACATTGCAGTGTTTGCATACTACTTTAAATTCATGCAATAACAATGCAAATAACCATTAGATGGTGATCTGCATGATAAACTAGGAAACAAGGGGGTGGGAGGAAACAGCAATGGAAAACCTTCCTTTAAAGTGCCTAAATGCTCATCCATCACATCTAGAAGATATGATGGATAAACATTTAGTTTTCCCACAGGAATTACTATAATTTTCCCTCGGCTACACATCAAAGAGACCCTGAAAAAGTGTAAAAACTACCGGTTCAAATGACTTGCTAATTAGATGTTCAAATAATAAGGATGCAGAAAAAAATCCTAGCAGTTAGCAATAGTGGTAAGCGCAATCAATAACTTAGACATGATCCTCATTTGCATTTGGGCATTAAGGTTCATCAGAACAACAAAAACAACTAACGCATATTTATTATTAACCTGTAGCCTTTGGGGTGTTGTAATCTAAAGGATGTGTGTGTGTGTGTGTGTGTGTGTGTGTGTGTGTAAAATTCAAAGAGCATTTGTATTCATTATTACTTGTCTCCAGATCAAATAAGAGTCCAGGTATAGGCAACACTCCCACACTGATGAGGCGAGCACAACACGCAGGGGAGGGAGATGGATGCTGAGGGTATTACTAACATCATTAGGCTACACGCTTCCATTTCCCGTCCCATGAGAAATAAATACGCGTGCACCAACACACACACACGCACATGCACGGACACACGCTGCTGATCCAGCACACTGTCAATGAAGATAAATCGCACCATCTTGCAGATGTGACGGTGTTTCACAGGTGCAAGGTCATCCGTCGCAGTCAGATTTCTAAACATGCCGGAGCTGACCGCTGACTTCACACTCCACTTTGTGTGTGTGTGATTTTGTTTTGTTTTACCTTCAGGACGCAGTTCCGGTGACCGGGAACGGTGCCGTGAACGTACAGCACGTTGTACTTGGTATTCACCCTCCATACCTGGAAGGCAGGAATGTGAAAACAAAGCAGATTGGACAAGATTGGATTAATAAAGGAGCAAAGAACAAACAAGCTGAAGGCAGAAATCGCCCGCGCTTGAATCGGCGCTCACCTTCAGTCCGTGAGCCGTGATGTACGTGTTGCCCATCTTGCCAGGCATCTTCTTCCCTTTGAAAACTTTGGCTGGATCCTAGATGCACATGAATACCACAAATGCTTAAAGTAACGGATAAAGAGAAGCAAACTGCTTGTGTGTGTGTGGATGAGTTCGTATCTTACCCCTCCTGGTCCGGAAGCTCCTGGTCTGCGGTGAGTTTTGGTTTGACCATGGCTGGCTGGCTGACCTTTGAATCCCCATCGCTTCATCACACCTTGGAAACCTTTACCGATGCTACCAAAATACACAAGAAATTCACCTTGTTTAAACACACACACACACGCACGCACACACACAATATGGAACCGGATTTACAGTGCCTTAGGAAAGCATTAATGCATTCTCTTTGTCACACTGCAGTCAAAAACTGTACGTTATCATACTGCGATTTTATGTGATGGATCCACTAGATGATTGAGAAATGGAAGAAAAATCAGGAAAAATAATTATAAGAAACATCTGAAAATGTATTGCTGTATTCACTCCAAACCACCTCAAGGGTATAAAGGAGTGGTGGCAGCATCACGGTCTGAGATAATTTCCTTACAGGAAACCTCTTACAGGAAACAAAGGATTTGAGAATAACAACCATGATTATGATTGTTATGAGGACCAGGATTATGAACTGCTGGTTTGGATCAAGGCCTATCCATATGTTAGAATGGCCTAGTCAAAGTCCAGACCTAAATCCAAAAGGAAAATTAAAACTCTCCATCCAGTCTGACTGAGCTTGAGCTACTCTACTCCTCAAAGAATAGACAAAAACTGGTAGCTGCAATTGCAACAGAGAAGTTTTCCAAAACAACAAAATCACAGGGGTTGGACCCAAATGCACACCGCACTCTTCAGATTGTCATTATTTTCTTTTCTCTTCAAACTATACACCATCTTGTTAGGTATGAATACTCTTTCAAGGCATTCCAATGGATTTAAGTAGCTTAGTTGGTTCAGTGAGAAAACTAATTAAACAACAGATTTAAATTTGTATGTAAAGTGAAATTTCCCTAAACAAATTAATTGGCAAGAACTGGGAAAGAGACCAACACAGGGGAAGACGTGCAAAAAAAAAAAAAAATGAACTCACGATTTAGCTGTGACGTCTACGTACTGGCCCGGACGGAAATGTGCTGCATACAGAGGAGTGCCTTTACACAAAATAAAGAAATTAATGTCCAGAATTCCAGCATAGGGTATAAAAGCAGGAGCAAATTTCTACTCATACCTGGTTTAATGAGCGCATTGTCAGACACTGTAAAGATGCTGACTTTCTGTTTAGGGGGAACTCCTGCATTCCTGAACATCTCCATTTCTTTCTCTGACCTCTGTCGACCATTGTGGTGGGAAGGAGGAAAGAAAAAAAAAACAAAACAAAATCAAGATTGATGGAAAGTGGCAGAAGAAGTAGGAGCAGTGAGCAACAGTTGGACTTTTTAAAATATACCATCATCTTGTTACGACTGTACGGAAGCCAAAGAGACACACTCGCATGCAGACGCAAGCAGTCTTGGCAGTGAGAGTCTCTCTGACATTTGCTTTCGCTCCCCTCGCTCTCAAACTCAGCGCCTCCAATCACTCCAGAACTCTCCCTCTTCCCTTCTGTTAACTGGAAATCAGTCTGCCAAAGCTGCTCCCTCCAGCTAACGCTGACTGAGGAGTGATTCGGCTGTGAGGAGGATTTAAAGCATCCCCACCACTGAAGTCCTGACACTGATCCATCACGCATCCATCGAGCCGCAATGAATAAATTACACCTTCATTTACTCAGTCTTGCCCGGCTGTTTTTCCTCTTATAACAATGAATTTCTACCGTACTCAGCGCATGAGTGAATTGGCTTTGAAAAACAAATTTTTTAACATGTCCTCCATTCCTGCATGGGACAAAGGATGGATATAGGATGGATGTGTGTTCACTATGTGAGAAAAATGGTACAAGAAAAAAAAAAAAGTATTCAGTCATTCAGGTTATCTAGTTTCGAAATGCATTTTTTAAGGAATTTTTGGAATTGAAATGAAAAATATTTCAGTACTAAAGCAACTTTTCATTTCAACTGGGACTGAAGTAATTGGACTCCAACAATTTTAACATGAAGTCAGTTATAATCAGCGACTAGATTAACTTTAAACAGGCTTAAATGAAAATTGAAGCTTGGCGTAGTTACTTTTGCTTGTCATCTTCATCTGGCCTAGATGCCTAAAGCTGATGCGCTCCATCCATGTGACTGACTAACAAGCGCTTACACAGATACGCCTTATAAAATGGTCGACAAGTGTACACTACGCTAATGTCGAATGCAACAATAATTTCCTGCGTCTTCATTTGCTCAGAGGCCAGGAGCGCCTCAGGACTTCTGTGGTTTTGCAGTCACCAGCAGAATATCTGGTGTTGCTGAGATGCCTTTATGAAGGAGCCGCGGCTCTGGAGAGAAACTAAAACGGGCAGATTGCGAAGCAGAAGCTTGTCTTTTATTTTGGGATCGCAACAAATCAGCTCTTTAGGAAAAGACTAATAAAGATGCGTAAAATGGGGATTAAACAGAAGCAGCGAGAAGAAGCCTTAAACAAAAGTATGGTAATTCAGAGATTCCAGGAGTTGCATTCATTATCATGATGCAAACCAAGTCCTTTAGAGAATTTAGGAGACAGATGGATAAGCTACTGTATTTCAAAAACGTGCTATTCTGTCTTTTTGAAGAGAAAAATAAACAAATATTTCAGTATGTTTCCTGACTTAAAAAAACAACAAATGTCGGTAACGCTTTATTTGGCGGGTTGTGAATAAGACTGTCATGACACCGTCATAAACATGACATAACACCTGTCACGAACATGAGTAAGTCTTCATGAATATTTATGACTGTTGTCATAATGTGTCATTCGGTAAATCATGACACTTTTAATACAAAGTTGATATTATTCAAAATGTCTTGGTTATGACAACTTGTCATTAACCAAGAAATCATGATCTGACATAAATTTGTTATAAAAGTATTACTGAGTAGACTTTAAAAATTATGTAGCTTTCTGTTATTAAAGCTAAAGTTTAATCAGTGACAACTGATTAAATAAGTGACAACTGATTAAACTTTAATATTTATGACAACATAAATATTAACAGTCATAAATATTCATGAAGACTTACTCAAGTTCATGACAGGTGTCATGTCATGTTTATGACGGTGTCAAGTCAGTCTTATTCACAACCCGTCAAGTAAAATGTTACCCAAATGTCTTATGAACAGAACCAAGAGAAAGCCTCAATAAAAATACTTCATTCCATTTTGCACATAATTCTCAAAGTAGCATATAAAACGCTGCGATTCTGACAATTTTAACACTTACATGGAACGGTGACACGTTCTTCCCTCCTACTACAAGAGCAGCAGTGTGGCCATCATACTCTTCTTTGGGGAGCCACTTTAATATGTGGCAATCTTGCACCTGGGAAACATGTTAAGAGTCGAAAATATTGCAAGAAAACTCAGGAAGACAATGTCAGCAAAGCGTCTGATTGAACACCTGCCTGATTGCAGTTTCCACTGCTCAGCCTGGTCCTTGTGAGCAGTGGACATAAATAGCTGAGCAATTAGAGGAAGTCCCTGTTGTAAAGTGTTAATATTCATCCACACAGTTAATTTACTCTCACAGCATTTAGCCTAATCTAAATGTATGACATCAAATCACGACACACATGCGCCCCTGTATGTAATGCATTACATAAGGATGTCATAAAAACAGATGGTTTTTTTTTGTGGATTTTTTTAGAAGTTAAAATGAGCCTCTAATCCAAAATGTTTAATTAAGTAAGTGAAGCGAGTAAGTAGGTAAAACTAATTATAAAGCACCTTTCAAGAAAAATCTTGAAGCGCTTCAATAAACAGATTTAAAGAGATGCGTTTTTAACTCCCTGATAAAAAAAAAAAAAAAAAAAAAAAAAAAAAGGTTATACTTTCAAACCACAAACACAAAGTGAAAATTTAAACACATCTTACATAAACCACAAATGTTACAGCGGGAAAGTAAATTATTTGTACAAATTGAATGGGCATTTTTTTCAACTGGAACAAAAGACGACAAAATAGAAAGATTTAGAATTTGCCAAGAGAAAATATTCACACCTTGCATATTTAATTTTTCCACTTTGCAATCATATTTTAATGTATTTTCTCAGGATTATATTTGATAGATCAATACAAAGTAAAACTGTACTGTACGTACGCCTTATATAAAATACATATGTACTTACTGTACTGTAAGCCTTTATATACATACATTCTATATGTTACTACCCAAAGTAATCTAACATGTTGTGCATGTTTAAGCCATTTTGTAAACTCTAAATTTTCAATGCTTTTAAAGTTGAGCAGGACAATCCTGATACGATTTTTCCAATCTACTTTGATAAATGCTGGTGGAACACGGTGTGCCCAATGAGCAGGCTGTCTGCGCTGCCGTTTAAACATTATCAGAAACACGTTTCACAAAGGCAGACTGTGGAACAATCAAACAGAGCATGAAGAGATGCTTCCATTGTTAGATTTTCCGCCTTTAGTGTCAGTAAAGCCAGTCATTCTTTCAAAGAAAATTGGCTTTGTTTCTTTTTTTTTTCCGATGCTCATTTCCCTTCAGATGACAAGAAGTCACGCTTATTTTGATGCGAAGCAGACATAAAAAGTGTGGGGGTTTTTTTGTACTACCTGCAACAGAGTGACTGCGTGTCTTTCTCCTGTTTTAGTCCAGATAGGAGCCATTCCCAACTTGACAGCAACTAACCCAACTCGGCGACTTCCTGCGGAGAGGACAGATGAATAGCTGGTGAGGACAGCTGATAGGAACGGCGGCACTGATAAACGGAGCGCTAACCGATCACGGCTCCTACCTTCTGTCCAGTCCAGTCGCGGCCAGGGCTCATCTTTGAGAGGGTTGAGCTTCTCGGCTGTCTGTTTTCTGTATTCCTCTGCCGTGAGGTTTCTCAAGTACTTCTGGTTGTCCTCTGTAAGGTGCTCTTCGAACCGCGTCGTTTTACTTACAGTCCTGACACAACCCAACAGCTGGAAGGGGCTGAAACACAGAAGAAAAAGATTCTGAATCTGCTTTAATTCAAAAGTTTTTGCACATAAACAACAAATTTCGCATGATACCTGACAATAAACATAAAAATATGAACTTTAGGGGAGTTGGAAAAACAAAGAATGTTATATATACATACATCCATACGTACACCGAATACTTTGTGAAAAATAGTGAAAATGTGCTTTCTCTTCATTTTAGAGCTGAATAGATGATTAAACTGGCTTTAAGGTGTTCGTTGTGTCCATCAGAGAGAGACTGTGGGAAGAAGTAGTCTAAACAGTTTGTGTCCAGGGTGTGTGGGGTCTGCAGGGATGTTAGCTGCCCCTAACATCCCTCCCCCTAACTAGAGGAAAATTACAATAATGGAATAAAGAAAATAATAATAAATAACTTGGAATACAGAAATAATAATAAATCACTCCTAAAATCAGGTGCGCTGAAGCAGGGGCGAATCTAAAACATACAAGGCAGTGTACCATAGGGAAGCACTATCCTAAAACATCCCTAATATTATTACATTTTTCATAAATATGTTCCCCTTACAAACGAGCAAGGTTGCAAATGAGCAGAATATTCCCAGCTTTTCAGAAACTTTCAGTTATTGGGGGGGCGGTTCATGCCAAACGTGTCTGACGCTTCAAGTTTGATGCGTGTGCACTTTTGGTGCATTCACACCAAACAAGTCTTGAGCCTCAGGCGCGTGTGGCTTGCATTCAAAGCCTATGCGGAGGCGCATCGAGGGCCCGTTGCGGCACATTTCGAGCATCTAGCGCGGCGTGATGTGAAGCCTGTCCAACACGTCCGAAGCTCCACGCTCCACTAAATTAGGTCGATGGTGTCCAAAGTCAGGCCTCATGGGCCAAATCCTGCATCTTTTAGTTGTTTATCTGGATTAACACACCCGAATCAAATGATGGCTCGTTAGCAGGCCTCTGCAGAACTTTGACATGCTGAGGAGGTAATTAGACCATCTGAATCAGCTGTGTTGCAGCAGAGCCGTCTAAAACAGGAGCTCGACAAGTTAGAGAACTTCAGGATTTTATGGGGTAAGTTGAACTGTGTCATGTTCAAAGATAAATATTAACATTCAAATTCGTCACTGGTAGACATCCAAGCAAAATTAATGCAATTAAAACAAAAAAACAGATTTGAAATGCTAGAACTTTAAAATTTTTTACTGAATATTCAATTTTTCCCCAGAACAACAGAAACATAAATATTGAGTAAAACATTCCCAACCTTCAGACTCAAACATTTAAATCAGGGTTTGAAATGAAAAAAATCTCGCTGCTCCCTGTAAAAAAAAAAAAAGAAAAGAAAAAAAAAAAGTCCAATTTGACACACAAACTAAATAACTATCATTCTTCAAACCTCTCAAGATTGCTTTCTACATTTTTGCCAGACCCTTTCAGGCACTAAACTCTTCCTGGGCCTCATCAACATCCTCCGTAAGAAAAGTGGCCTCAATACCCCAAGGTACTAGAAATCATCTGTGCATGTAATGGAAGGATACACAGTGCATCCAGGGGGTGTGGCCTCATTACCCCTGTGGGAAGTGATGAGCAATGTGCATACTTCCATGAAACCTGGTAGTTGTGCCAAAAATGCTATACTATTTGTAACCAATCTAAAGCTGAGCCAATGTTAAATATTTCAAACTCCAGGTTTATTCCTGTAAATGCCTGTTCACTTTCTAATTTGGAAAATTGCTGGAATTTTGCTGCCATAGAAACAGGAACACATTATAAAAGATAACCACGACAGGGAGACTAACTTCTAGTAATTAATTTCCAGTTGTTATTGTGATTTAATTGGTAAACAGACCAGTTAAAATATCTATTAAAACCTTGTGAGGATGACCTAATATCACAGACCAATTGCTTATCGAGAAAACTGTAGATTATGCCATTAAGTTACACAAGTACCATCCAAACTTCCCTCACATCCAAACATATAATTACATTGCTTCAGATTGAAAACATTCTTTGCTCAGGTAATTTATTTTATTGTCTAAAACTCAATGCATCTCATCTGGACCTTTTCGATTCAGTAAAGCCAGTAAATGAAAACAAAACCCAACTGATAATCTTCTGAGTACAGTCCTAACTCATTATGTCTTAGGACAGTTCTCTTATCTCAACATGTCTTCAGAGTCTGAGCATTTTTGAGACGCTTGGAAAAACATTTAAAGCAACAAATCTGATTAGATGACTGGAGATGAACGGTTCCAGTGCTCTGGGCTGGGTAGGTGTCCCTTCTGCAGCATAGCTAATTGAACTGGCTGAATTAGCTCCTCATTTTTGTCACAAAGTTCTGCAGGAGCCTGATAATGGCCCATTCATTTCAATTTGGTGTGCTCAAGGAGAGAAACTTCGAAAGTATCTGAAACGCCGGTCCTCCAGGACTTCAATTGCTTTTAACCTGCTTTTACATACTGTGTTGAACGCAGTGATTTCAGCGAGGTAATTCAACCTGAGGGTGTCTTAGAGCAAGTCTCAAAAAGAAAAGAAACACTCCCCAAAAAAAGACAAAGAATCAGAAAGCCCTTAGGTGCAACATTCAATATGCAGAGAAAGTGAGTAGAGAAAGATTTCTACTGAATAATAAGTTTATAACTGATTACAGTGTTGATTTGTTTTTGTATCTTGTTATTCACATTTTCTTTGACTTCATTAGGGAAGAATTATGTAAACAATTTCTGTTGCCATTTATCCGCTGATTAGCAACAAATAGCAAGGAGGAGGAGATAACATTATAGAAGTCTTTCACAGCTTTCTCGGGATGGTTTTCTATAAGAAGCCTTTTTGAAATTGCTGATCAGAAAGCTGCATTAGTAGCAATTTTATCTCACTAAACCATATGAATAAGTCATGGGCACAAAAAATATATGCAGTCTTTCTGAGCTCATTACACAAAAACAAGCATCCAAGATGGATGGGATGCTTGTTTAGCTTTTCATAGTTTAGTGTGAATAAGTGTGTCAGCACAGTTTGCGCACATGAGTCATTACTGCTGAGCTATTTGAGTCGTCTCTGCTAATTGTGTGTGCAGAACTGCTTTTCTAAAAGTTGCAGAATGTTGCCTAAGGTTAGACACATAGCATGTTTGCGACGCTTTCCCAGCTTTTTACTCTTATTTGAATTATTAAGGCTGTGCATGCATGTGTTAATGTGAAGACTATATTTAGAAATCCAAAATAATTTTACTTCATCCCGCCTTAGTCACATTTAAATATGCATATTATGTGAATGAGTCAGATTTATACAAAACGCATACCCATATGAGACCTTTTTTTTTTTTTTTAAAGTTACATTTAAATTATTTTAACAGATTTATTTTATCTATTGCCAGTTTAATCCTATGCTGGTCAGTCTGGGTTGTTTAATTTGTGGATGCATAAAGAATAAGAGCTTTACATATCTTTAAGTCCAAAGGTACTAACATAGTAATGTGGGACTATGTTACAAATATTTATTTTTAGTAAAATTAATATAAAAATTAATAGTAAAAATAATTGTACTTTTTTTTTTTTTTTTTCGGAATCACCTGCCTTTTTTAAACTTTTACCATCCTAAACAACAAGGCAGGTTTATCTTTCCAAATCTTTCAAAATTGGTCATTGACCCTTTTTGAAATAGCAGAAATGTTTATTTGTACATTCTGAGTAGTGTGCTTATTATTATCTAATTTAGTTGCATAATAAATCTACATAGTAATGCTTGCCTGGTAACTGTGACAACAGATATTTTCGCAATAACATTAAAACGTCACTTTAACTTTCTTAAATATTCAGTAATAGACTATCGGCAAAAAAAATTCTGGAGGCAAGACCATGAACCTGATTACAGAGCTGTGCTGTTTGAAGCTTTCAATGTGCTTAGGAACTAAATCAAGGCATGTAAAACCCGAACATAGCCCTGGAAGGTGGATTCTTGTATGTGAAAACTGCTCACAGCACTCCTTTTGGTTGAATTATGGTTATATCTTATGGTTCAAAGCCTTCTGGAATTAAGCAGAAGGATTAATTCCAACATATATGATTAATTATTCTGGAAACTGGGGAAGCATCTTTAACACCGTTATTAATACTTCATTAAATAAATAAAAATCTACCCACGAAATAATTAAATATTAATATAGCTTGTTTTTATTTCATGAGTGAGTGTATTTATATGATTATTTATTAATATTTAATTCTGAATGATGCAGTTCTTAAATCAACGGCATCACAGGACTAATGGGTGTTTATAGCTCTGCTATTGTAGCTGTACATTATGGCTAGTAATTTCTGACAGAATTAAAGTGTTCAGTTTTATATTTTAAGCTACACAATAACAGGCGATATGACTGAAAACATATTTCAATATCCCAGCCCCAAACATTGACATATGTCTTACTATCCCAATACTATATTAAATGTTAATGTACAAATGTTAAGTAGTTTTACCATAAAGAGACTCGCCTTCAAAGCAATCAGGGATGAGTTTTTAGCACAATTAGCCAATTAGCATCTTTACCTTTCAGCAGCTGCCCGAGGAGAAATGAGCTGTGCTCCCCGCTGGAGAAGAAACCGACAGCCCAACTTTGCCATCATCTTCATTCTTCGCATTCATTCATGAATCTGACACCAGTAAAAGTCAATTACGTTATCTCATAGGTTTAAGCATGAAAACACGTTTTCGTCTTCGTCCACTTACCTAATGTCACCCCTACCATTTCCGGTACTTTAGCAAAATAGGTCCGCAGCACTGAGTTCAATGCAAAAGGTTCCGCATCACATTAGGAATCTACACAGCAGTTTAAATCTTTATCGCTTACTTCTGAATCCAAAATTATACTTAACATTGATGTTAACAATATATTTAGTTTCACATAATTTTAATTTTATTTTTACATGTCGTTATTATGTTGTACTTTGGATATAGGTATTTTTTTTCTTTGGTGTTATTTCCACCAATGCCTTTGACTCAAGTATTAAAGTCAAATAAAAGAAAAGTAGAAAAATAGGAAGTGACCATTTACAACTGGTTTGAAATATATTAACTTGGACGCTCTCGGGTCATCATTACTGTTTCCAGGCTATTCTTTGAATAAGAAATAGATGTTGGCTGGTCTTCTGTTGAATACTAATTGGCCTTTTCACAAAATGAGACATTCATTGACTGTACTCAAATGACAGACTAAGTTTGGTTCCCCCTAATTAGCTGTGTGGAGATCGGTGCAATAATTTATTCTTGCATATTTATTGTCTGCGTGGGAGCTAGTGAAAGAATATGTCGTCTGGAAAGGTGTCAGTTGTGTTGGCAGTGTTAATTATAGCAAAGGAAATGTGTACAAAGTGTAGATGTGTGTTTCAATGTTGACTGACACTCGCATCACTCTCAAAGTTCCAGATTATTTACTAAGATGTCACTGTGCATGCGTTTTTTTTTTTTAGAACCAAGCATTTTTTTGCGTCTACTGTTTGTTTTGTGTTGGCACATCACAATGCCTTGAGATTTTTTTTGAGATGCATAATAATTTATTGTAAAAGGTTTTTATCAGCATTTACATTTACAACAAACCATATATACTTCAGATGTGAGGTTTAACCTACAGCTCTGTCCTTGAACTTATACAATCACTGATTCAGGCAATTTAAGCCATTATCTACACAGTTGGTGGCTCAGTATACAAAAGCAATTAGAGTCTAAATGGAAAAATCATGTTTACCATCTCTCTGGGCACTAAAGTAATAAAATCAGTTAACGTCATTTCTAGCATAGCATATCGTAAGGATGGGTGAAGCTGTGTATGAGTCCAGCTGAAATCATTCTGTCAATCGTTAGCTAACTAATAAATGTGTTTTCAACCAGTGACTTTTTGTTTTAGCAATGGCTATTATGAAATGAGAGTATTTTGCTATTGAGAAAAAAATGCCATAATTATAATGAAGGACTTCAAGCTGAGAAATTGAGTTACAATGAAGTAGAACTCAGTGTTGTCCTAAAGGCCCACGTTGACAAGCTGCTCAAGGGAAGGGCACTACAGAACCGCGTAGCCAACTGTGCAGAGGTCGCTCAACATTGGCAGCACATGATTGTGAGTGCATCTGCATGCAGAGTTAAGTGAAGACATTAAGACTACATAATTATGACAGAAATGGTAGCTTAACAGTATATTATGTTCAGGACAAGTGAACATGGACAGAAACTTAATGCAAAGTTATTGTCTCTGACTCGTCCTCTGAATTGCTTTAGACATCATGAAAATGATATGGACACTGAGAGTCCTGTGGCATGGCAAGAGTGAAGTACTCCAATACAATACTGTTTTTGTATGGGGCGTCTTCTCATGCCAGGTTGTAGGTTTACTGTCCTTAGTGATGGTATCATTGGTGCTGGATAAACACAAACCACAATCAACTACACAAGTACACTTTCACAAGCAAAAATCTGAGTACGTACTCTATTCCCAAAATAATTTGGGGTAAGCTAGACTTCATATGGCTTGCATTGAACAGAAGATTTTTTTTTCTCATCACTCTTCAATAAAAGTTTGATTTGTGGAATGCACAAATAATATTTGGCCACTCAGCAGATTCTCCCACTGTAGCCGTTGCCTCTGAGTAACCATGAGCCTCTTGGCTGCTTCTCTGATCAATTTTTCCCCTGGCTGACCTGCCAGTTTAGGTGGAGCTGTCATGTCTCGGTATGATTACAGTAGTGTGACACTTCCATCACACTTTTATTTTGGGATGATGGGTTGGACATTGCTCGAGTGATAATCAAAGATTAGGACACTGTTATAACCTAAATCTACTTTAACATCACAACACGTATGTCCCTGATCTGTCTGTGGTCTTAGTCTTTAAGGTGCTGTTAGTTCAATAATTTCTCGAACAAATTTCTAGGGTTTTCACAGAACAACTGTAATATAAGCTAAATAAATTAGACAAGGACTGAATTTATTTACCAATTTGGTAATTTCTGAAGTCAGTCTGTTGCACTAGATTTTCTAGGGGTATCAAGAAAACAAATATGTGTGATCCTCTGACAAGATTTAAATTTCTATCGTAGTAACAAATCCTTTCTCTTTTTTTCTCTCTCTGTCTCTGTCTCTATCTTATACAAACAGACACACTAACAAAAAAGATAACGCAAAGTGAGAAACCCAAATCATCTTTATTATTATCAACATGCAGGATACAGAAAAAAGAAGGGGAACTTTTAGCATTGTGGACTTGCTAGTTATCTAAATAAGGTAGAAGTGTCATTTCTTTCAGTGGGATATGGTCAGACTATGCATGCCGGTTCTGAAGATTGTTAATATTTCTACAAATACATTTTCAATATACAGTATATAGCAATAATTTCCCAAGTGATGCCATTGTGCCCAAACATGCAATAGTCATCAATGGAGTAGTTCAAATTGCTTTACCATAACAAGCTAACTCTCTCAGCTAGACTACTGTATGTTGTATTGATGTGTATATGTATTTGCTTATGTCTCCTTGTGCTTTTAAACATGTATATAGTGTACAATATTTGGATGTATTTAATATAACTTATCAGGGGTGTAACAAGATCTGGTTATGAAATTCCACTGGATTAAAGCACTTTATTTTCACAATCAGTCAGACTTTGACTTTAGCTTAGTAATTATGGTTGATGTAAGGGTTAGCAATTTACATATGTTTATATTTTTAGTTGTAGTGTTCAGTGACTTCACCCCTGTGCCATAAATACTCCTTGGTTAAATTTCCTCCATTGTCAGATCCTCTACTGTCTTCAGCTCTCCTGCTGGCAGTCTGTTCTTGTCTCCTGAGTTGTGTTATCAAAATCCTTTATTTACTAAGCTCCTTCTGTCCTCGCCTCTGCATTTGGGACCCCAGCAAAACCGAAACATGACATATTTCACATTGAAGTGAAGCCAGGGTTGCAAAGTGCTATCCAGTTTGCATCATTTTCTGACTTTTGTCTTGTTAAGCAAAACTGAGCTATTATCATAGGCCCTGTACATTGACCAAGAGCTGCTATCTATGTTTGAGATTGCAACTTTAAAGTAGGAAAGTAAGTCGTTTTTGAGATGAACTGAAGTGGTGAACAATCATAAAGACTGTCAGGCCTGCTGATGACATTGGTTACAAAACCAATAAAGAAGCGTCTGTAGCTTTTAAATTATTTATCACAAAGTGTTCAGGTACTCAAAGGAACACAGGAACAGTGAGAGATGAGATTTGAACAATTTCCTGAAGCATTGTGAGCATCTTAGGCTAACTGTGTGCCAGAAATTATGGCAAAGTTGGGGTTTGTTTCACAGGTTCATTATAGAGCAAAAATTAACACCCCAGTCACAATACTGCTTGTGACTGAATTTCAGTGGCGCCTGAAGATGCACTGCCTAAGGTAAATAATGCTCCAGCATTGCCCTCCATCACACTCCGTAGAATACGTAATTTGATTTCCAGGCAGGAACAGATTTTTCTAAAGATGTCAAAAAACTCAGCAGCATGGGTGCTGCAGGTCTCACATGCCATGTGTGCCACCTATGCAGCACCTATGCTACACATATATTGCTGCAAAAACCCATCCATCCATCATCTTCTGCTTAATCCAAGGCAGGGAAAAGCAGAGAGGTCCAGACTTCCCTCTCCACAGCCACTTGGAGTAGCTTCTTGGTGGGAATCCCAATGCTTTCCAGGACAGCCGAGAAAACATAGTACCTCCAGCGTGTCCTAGGTCTTCCTTTGGGTCTCCACCCAGTAGGACGTACCCAGAACATATCCCCATAGAGGCATACAGGAGACATTCAAACCAGATAACCAGCCCACCTGAACTGGATCCACTTAATGCGCAAAATCCCAAGAATAATACTAATAAATCTCACGGAACACTACTATCTGATTTATTTGACTTTTTTTTTTTTTCTGGCCACCTAAGGGAACTTATTCAACGTTGAAAATTCATTCGGATCAGCTGAAGGATATTTCAGCATAAAAACACACCACAACTATACAATGATGTGATTTCAAAAGTAACAGACCACTTGTTACTACAGATAGACAATGTGAATTCCACACTCTTGATCCCAGTATACACGCTCTATTCAAAACAGATCAAAAGCAACACATTTTGGAAGCATAACAAGACAAATGTTCCACAAAATTAGCTTAATTTCCTCACCTTTAGACCTGCATGAGATCCAGCATGGCAACATGCACAGCAAGATAAGAAATTGCGTGATCAGCAGCTTCAGGACTTTTCAAAGTTTTTAGGAATTACAGACCTCAGTTCAGTATCTCCAGCTTAAAATCTAAAATACTTTAAGTATTCAATTTGGATTAGTTATACTATTATTTCATTATAAAAGCACAAAAAGGAACAAATTTATTGCTTTAGTGAAATTACAATTCCCCCTTCCGCCCCCAAAAATGAACAAGCATCCATCCATGCTTTGTCTGGACCCACTTGTCATTGCAGGGTTGTGGAGAGGCTGCTGCCTATTTCCAGCAGTCATTTGATAAGCATAATAACCTCATTATATGGACTGGTCATAGCCGGACTGAATTATTTTAAAATAATTACTGACTCGTGGAAGGCAGATTGTTAAAGCAAGAAATTCCTAGACTCCCCCAAGCTATTGCTAAGAAAGGACCATGCTTCCTTTTTGAGAACTCATATTTTTGTGTGGTCTTGTTTCATTAAATGGATGTTTTGTTACACCCCTGTAACTTATATATGTTTTAAAGTGTTATGTATACACATGTGCATGTTGTACATCGTCAGGGGCTGAAGGTTCTTGAGGACTCGTAGTCCGATATACACTTAGGTTTGATTCCTTTTGCGTTGTAGTAATCCACCACTTGGTTAGGAACTTCGGCCAAAACACTCTTAGCCAAAGCAGCTGGAGAGGCCTGAAGAAAACAGAGACAAAGAGGAGATGTGTTAGAAACATACACACACTCTAAGATCTTGAGGGGAAGAATGTAAGCTATACTGTGTGTAGACCACCGAGACTGAAGTGATCCGACAAGATTGTATGACAGCCTCTAAAATATTCTTCCTTTCCGTTTTTTTGTTCTCTGGTGTCACTTGATTTTTGTGCACAACACGTGTGTGTGTGGAGGAAAATGGCCCAGCCAAAAAAAAAAAAAGGAATTGCATCATATTCTTTGTTCTCCTGTCACCCTTCTGTATAAAAGCGCTCTCTTCACACAACATGAAAGTAAACGATCGCACAAAAACTAAGCCACAGACTCTGCTTTTGCATGGAATTAATAATGCACAGTACTGAGATTATGTTTGTTCTTGTTTGCTCAATGGAGATTGATCTTTAGTTTAACTGGGCTGACGTAGGCCTCTTCTCCAAGAAGGTAATTTTGGCAGTAAGCTGCTACTTTGTTTGACCTTGGGAATGTCAGGGTTTTTTTCCCCACTGGCATGTGATAATGTAGAATTAAACAAATCCAGTGTGAGATTATTATTGTCATCATAATCTCAGCAATGCAACTTTATTATTTTATGAGTCATGATTTATTGATATATGTGAGCTACCTACCGAACAGTTTGTGTTTAACTCGTCACCAAATACAACCTCTCACTGAGTGAGACGCATGCGTGCATGTTCAGGTCTCCCTGTCAGTAACAGGCATTCATACACTTTCAGTGTGTATACACAGTTTTCAATGCAACCTTTTATGGAGCAATAGAGTGCAATTTGTCATTTGTCTAGTGAGAAGAAAGGAAAGAACTGAAAAGAAATTGGTTTCTCATTGCCATATCACTGCAGATTTTTCCTTTATTGTCCCATAGTGATAAAGTGTCCCAGTTGGGAAATCAGGAAGTATAAGCAATTGTTGTTTTCTTCTTCTTCGCCTAATCAGATTTGCAATGTTTTTGTCCGCTTTGTATTTATTGCCACAATTTGAATGGGAGGTTTATTGATACTACTGGTACACACAGTGTGTGTTATAAGAATCTGATGTCAGTGGTGAGACTTAGCAAGCCTAAGTGAGCAGCTGGTAACAAGGACTGGATTACTTTCATCTTGACCAACCATGCCTGATGGATGGCTGGTCGGATGCTCAAAAGCCTGATTATTATTTTTTTTTCTTTCTGATTGGTGAACGCATTATGCCTAGTTGCAGAAAGATCATGCTGAAAAATCAGGAAGTGAGACTTCATCTTCTGGCACTTATCTGCATTTGTAGTTTTAGTCTTTGTAGCCAAATGAACTGTCTGCCACAGGATGCCATTTTTCAACCTGCATTTGGGATTTTTGTTGAACTGGCAGTGAAGTCCCCGAGCTGACTTCAGCAGTTACCAGGAAGGCTAAAACATTTGCTGTCACAGAAAAGTTGCTTAAAAGTGAAAGCTCTTGAATCTTTCACCTTAGTCTGTTTTGTAAACAAATAAACTGTGTTTTTGTAAAGTAGTCTGTTCGAGATGCAAGGCAGCCATGTTGGATGTTGTTGTAGGGTCATGTTTGTTTTATTTAGAATATTTGGGAACCACTGCTTTAGGTCATAAGTCTCCAACCTGTGGTTCCAGAGCTACGTGTGGCGGTCAAACATGATAAATAAAAATGACTTGTCTGTGTTTTAAATTAGTAAAGCCATGTTTTACAGTATATTGCCTCCATATATCAATTAATTTCCTAAGCTTTCTGGAGGCCTTCAGGTGTCTGACTTATTGTAATTCACATTTATATGTATAAGAAAAATGGCATAGATAATATTGATGTAAAGTGGCTTTCAAAGAAAGTTGTTCTTTGCATGAATTTCTTCAGGTTTTTTTAAAGATGGGATTTTCTTAGTTCACCTGCTCTAGATATTTTTATTTTTCCTCAGACATTCTCTTTGTCCTTGTTCTGTCATATTCTCTTATTTGTAAGTATGTGCTGCACAATATGATCTAATGGTGAGGTATCAGGACTGAACAGAAAAGTTAGTTAAATCCCGTTAAGACCTTCAGAAAGTATGAAAAGTAAAAATCAAGGGCAAGTTAAAACACTACAAAAGAGCCTGTTTTTGTATATGCAGGTGCTGTATAAAGAAATCAATTATGGTTTATAAGTCCAAATAACTATAAACTGAAAATACAAGAACATTTTGTTCATATTTAACTAATAAATCTGTAAAGATATGCTGTGAAAACACTGAAAAATAGTTGTTACTTTGAGAATTTCAGTCATTGCCCCATTTTTTCAGTGCTTTCAGGAACACCAGGAATCAAGCAGACAGATTCACATGACTTTTGAATCCTCAAAGTCAGAGAGGCCGTTGTACACCATCTCACATAATTCCACGAGACAATGCATCATCAAAGAGCCTTCACCCAGGCCTCCTCACCCTCTTCTTCCTCCGTTCCCCTCCTCTCATTTCTAGCCTCCCTCCTCCTCTCGTTCCTCCGCTCCTGCCTACCTGTTATCCCCCACTCCGCCTGTCACCCAGCAGCTCCGTCCTCCTAATCCCTTCTGAAAAGAGACGGCGGAGCAGAAAATCACCTCTCCACCTCTGTCACACACTCCCTCGCTCTCTTTTGTCTTTAGCTCTGGTCTCCAGCTGACCCCCTCGAATGCCATCTCTAGCGAGCTGTCTCCCTCTCTCATCTCCCTCCACAATATTCATCGCCTCTCCTCTCTGGCCAATTCTCCCTCCTCAAACACTCGGTACATGTTCCCTCTCCTTAACTTACTGATGCGATGGGATATAATTGCTTAATTTCCCAGCTTGTCACAGGCCAAACTCACCATAACGGACCTCGCCAAATCCATCTGGTCAGAGCCAAGCAAAATTAATGCCAGTGGAGAGGAAAAGACGTAAACACAAATGAACATGAACACACAAACACTCAAGGGGAGTGGAGACCTGATGTGTTTTGACGAGCCTGGCAAGCATTTTACACCCATATTGGGGGAGGGGCGAAATCCATGTCATTTTAAGTGTAAGCGCAACAAATGTCCTAACTTCAAAAGCGCAGTCTCACAAATATATATACTGTATGCACAAGCAACACTAATAAGAATTACCAATAATGTACATGGTATTTAACAAATATATTCAAGACTACTTTTGAGTTGATACTCATCCAAGTTAAGAAAATAAACTTACTTTTATTTGCCTCTTATACCAAATCATGTTTCTTTTAGGCTTAAGTAGCTCTGGCTCTTGAAAGTGCCCCAAAATTCACTTTGAAATAAAATTTAATAACATTTTCTACACTGTAAAATCTAGCCTGTTGTTTCAACATAAAGATTTAAGTGGATGTCTTAATTTTCAAATATCCCCATCAAACTATTGCTTTGTGGTTCAGTGTCGTATATATCCAAAAAAAAAAACAAAATGCTACAATATTGTGGTTAAAATGAATGTATTGTTTTAGGGTAGATTTCTCAACAGTTATAGAAAGTAAAATACAAGATTGATTGTCATTTATGTTTTCCTTCATGTATTGTGTGTTTAGAGCCTAAATACACCAAGTAAAATTCAGAATAAACAAGTAAAAAAATAAATAAATAATAAACCTGGTGTTAAAAAAACAGTACAACAAATGCCATAGCACCTAAAGTTTGGGTATTTAGTTCTCTGCTTACAAAAGTTCCAAATCTAAATTGTTTCTCCACTAACTTTCTGCCAGCAACGGCTTCAAGGAGACCTAAATAACCTGCCCAACCTCTCTCGTCTGATCTTTATCCTTCTTGACTAATTCGCCTCTCTAAACTAGAGAAGAAAAACAATCTATCTTTATAAAAGTCTTTGGGAACTTCTCTGCTTGACAAATAAAAGTGGTCTGTGACCAGGGGGCTGGTTGGCTATCAGAATGTGCGGGAAGGCTTCCAAAAAGCTGGTCTGTTCAGGGCTGAACATTGGCAATTGTTTGTTTTTTTTTTGTTTTTTTTTCACCCCATACAGCAGCGCTGTCCTAATGCTAATGGCCACAGGTGCAGACTGAAATGTCAGTCTGATAGTTTGCCTATCGGGGAGATTCAAGCGGTGCCTCCAATTTGAAAAATAAGAGAGAAAAAGGAAATTTAGGGAGGAAAAAAGTTAGTGCAGGATGTAGCCAAATCCGCCAAATTATCAGACATTTTCAGAGGCACAGGCAATGAGACAAATGTTATTCCTTGAGTAACATAACAACATAATAGTGGGACTTTTGTGAGTCAAACCTTATAGTTGCTTGATAAAGTGGCAGCGTTTGGTAGGAGTGCAACTGCATGTATTTGTGATGTACACCTACGTGTTTGAAATCCTTGAAGGGGACAAACTGAACGATGTCCCGGAGAACGGGCTCGCCCTTGGGGGAGCGCAGGATCCCGTCGTCGCCGTCTAGGATCTGCATGTCCGTGAAGTCGGCGTTACCCACGCCAACGATGATGACCGACATGGGGAGGTGGGAGGCATGCACGATGGCCTCCCGCGTGTCCGCCATGTCTGTGATGACTCCGTCAGTCAGGATTAGCAGGATGAAGTATTCCTGGTTTGACAAGGTAAAAAGGGAGGAATGAAACTAATGTTTCAAAAGTGACTTCCTGTCAGGGACTGATTTAAATAAAAGCCATTCTAATCCACCGGAAAGAAGAAGGGAAGCAGATGAAATTAATGCAGAGAAAAGTCATGCTCTAAAATTTATGACTGGAATTAAATTAATATCAATCAGCCCTCTTCAAACGCACACACACACATGCACGCACACACATCTCCTTTTTCAGTTTATTACATTTAACTCGTCTTATCCCTTCTGATCTTTTTTGTCTTTTTCCTTACTTCCATTTCTCCTTGTCTATCAGCAGTAAAAGGTCACAGCAATAAAAATATATAGTGTATGTTTCATCTGTTCTATTCACTCTCTCACCATGGCCTCTTTGGTGTGCATCTCCTCGGAGGCAGAGGAGGCCACTTTCTGGATGATTGGGGCGATGTTGGTGGGCCCATACAGCTGGATTTTAGGAAGGCAATTCTGGTAGGCCTCCACCACACCTTGGATCCCTGCAATACAGACATACGTGGGTTCTCGCCGCTTTGTTTATTTGTTTTCCCCCCTTCCACCAGTGTGTAAGTTGCGCCCACGCCGGCCTCGCAGAGTCGAAGTTCGCATACTTGCAAACGTGTCTGCTAGAATAAATCAGGCTCTCTGTGTGCGACTGCGTTGCAAGGTGACTGAGCATTTTTCGAAAAGCATTCCCTTATGGTCCGCACAAACACATGATGCGACACACAAACACACCTTCACAACAGGGACTGCAGCTATGTGCAGAGAGGAGCACAGAAGCCCATTTCACACATACAGATTAGTGTTGTTTCTCTCTGTGTCGTGGAGCCTGAAATACATCCTGTAGCATTTTGACAAACCTCCCAGCTGCATTGGTCTGAGCGCATGCTAATGTGTGCATGCGTGGCCATATGTGTATGTGGTGTATGTGTGAGGGAGACAGGCCTACAGTGCTTTCTGTCTGTCTGTTTTGGTGCATCTAAAAATGAGCTAAGTTATGTGCGTTTGAGATGCGTTAAATCACCAGCACATTCTGGATTTTCCTCATCGAAGTTCACAGCGAAGTCATGTGAAACCTGCAGGCATGAAAGAGAAGAGAGAGAAGAGGGTGGGGAGAGAGGGTCTTCAACAGCTGCGGCAAACCGATCGCTCAGCACAATGTGTCAAGTCCAGTTTACAGGTCTGACGCACAATTTCTTCTTTCATGCTGATCAAAAGTAAGTGGCACCTCCATAGGAGGTTTAAAATTTAATCTGAACCATCCAGAACTCCCTTTGCTTCACTGAGTATACAAGCGTGCAACTCTGGTCTCTTACCTTGAAATCCGGTGGTATCAGAGCTCCGAAACCAAACGCAGGAAACATTTTATCACTGCAGAAAAGGAATGAGACACAAATTACTGAAAACCTCGAGAGAGAGAAAATAGTAAAGAAGTATAATAATAATTATATACGCCTTTTTAATTAATTTACATTTGCACGCTACAAATAGAAAATTCAGTGTGCTATTTGGTTTTTATATGGTAGACTGACACAAAGTAGCACATCTAAATAAATAAGGTTGCATTGCCTTCAGAGGTAAAATAGATGTTTTTTTCTTTTTTAGAAAACTTTAATAAACAAAGAGCATGAGGAAAGCCAAGAAAGACGGTAGATAGGTCAGAAATAATACACTTGTGAAGAAGTTAAAAGTCATGCACTTTACAAATCGTGGCTTTATTTTGTTATTACTATTGGGCGGCAATAACAAAGCTGATCAAGTCCAACAAGCCATAGGGAAAAATCTAAAGTGAACATTTAAAGTGCTGTCTGTGCCAGAAAACTAAAACCTATCATCACCCCCTAACCACAGTCCCCAACAGTGGTGCTTCTTCTTAATAGTACTTTGAGGGAGCTTCTACCTCCCCACCAAAGCCCAACTAGACAAAACACAGGGAATTATGAGAGATTCTAGGAAGAGATAAAATGCATCACAGTCCCACACAAAGCATGTTGGCTAATCTTGCTATTCTTAGCAGCCAGCAAGAGACGCCTACTAAACATTTGGTGGTGGCAACTCCCATTGACAAGGCAAAGCAATAGAAAACTTTCTCATTACACAATTGCTAATGCCACACTGGAGAAGAATGCATATGGGCCATATCCAAAACCACCACTAATGTGTGGAAATGCTTTTTTTTTTTTTTTTTTTCTTACAGCAGGGATGGAAAAGCTGGTCAGAGTTAATTGGAATATGGGTGAAGCTAGATACAAGGCAACACTGAAAGAAAATTTGTTGGAGGCTTGAGAGTGGGACAGAGGTTTTACTTCCAGCATGACAATGAACCCTCAACACACAACCACAGCTGCAAAGAAGTGGCTTAGATCAAAGCATATTTTGTGTTAGAACAGATCTAACACAAAGCATAAATCCAAATTCAATTGAAAATCTATGGCAGTCCTTTAAAATAGATGTTTACAGATATTCTCCATCCAACATCAAGTCCAACAATGACTTGAGGCAAACCACTAGGTTTCCTTCAATAGAAACTTTTGTAATTACTTTGAGTAATTACTTGAGAATACTGCACTGTTTGATAACTGTGGTTGGTTTGAAATTATTTTATTGTAAACTGCCTTGAGATGACATTTGTTGTGAATTGGGGCTACATAAATAAACTGAATTGAATTAAATTGAGCTTGGGTTAATTTGCATACAAGAATGGACAGTCTTTGGTTGTTGAAGATTGTTGGAACATTCCTCAGACTCTGGCTGCTGTTACTGCAATGAAAGGTTGCTCTATAAATTGATAGAATGCAAATGCATACCAAAAAAAGCCTTATTTTTTTTTGGCTTTTTTGATTGAAAAGTGCATCTGTTTTTTTAAATCTCCTTTTCAGTTTTACGTCATATTTAGGGGCGTCTTAGTATTGGCCAATCATAGACACTGTAAAGCACAAAGTAAAAACTTGGTGTCAAGGATTTTAGATGTAAAAGCAAAGCACTACATCTGCAAGTTACTTCACCTGTCATAGTCCTGACAGATCTCCCCTACGGCCACCAGTGCTTTGAGGTACTCGTTAGGTTGGTAGGGATGGATGTAATGGAGAGAGCAGCTATTTCTTGGATCCCCATTGGATGCTGTGAAGTCTATGGCCACCTGGGACAGAATTAAAAAAAATTAAAACAGTCACAAAGCACAAGTGAGCACAAACTAGCGATGTAGCGCACAGTGCAAATATCAATGACTGTCTCCTGGATGTCTTACCGTGAACTGAATCTGGCAGCCTCCCATGATGTAATCCAGGAAGGAGTACATTTTGATGATCTGTCAGGAGAGATCACTTTAATTAAGGCTGTGGTCATGAATTGTGCATGGGGTATGAAAAGACGGATAGATAGTGGTTGCTGTCTCGGTGGGAGAAGTGCTTCCCTAACAGGCTCAAACTGGCTTTCCGCATGAATCATGATAATGAAATATGCAGAGTACAATGAACACATGCTTGCATATTAAGAAAAAAGTACACCAATGCCATAAAATTTATTACTATGAATAGCTGGGCAAACAACAAAATTGTGTTTTATCAAAACCGACAATGAAACAGACTTGGTACGTGCTGATGGGAACAAGACGGCGCGTTTTGGAAGAGGGGAATCGGTCCAATTGACGGTGCCAGCCACAATTACTGGCACTGCTGGCAAAGATGTGCAAAAAGCATTGAAAAAAAAACTTCTTGTGTTGCAGTAACATAATTACACTGTAAAGTTTTGAAAAGTCCTATCTTTAATTTAGGTACAATTATTCAATAGAGAGGAAAAAATACCAGTAATAAGAAATTGTTTTTTGCAAAATCTCCAGCGTTATAGAAACCATCACTGTTCATGGCTGGAGCATTGAGAGAGATGGATCTCTCGCCATTCCTCTTTGTACAATGAGGACTAAGATAACCTTAGAGGTAAACTGGATTTGTGACTGACAAAAAACTAATACATTGATATGGTTGCATCATATCAATATTGATGTTCTATGTGACATAAATGAGGCCTCAAGTCCTCCAGAAGTCTACTGAATCACGAAATGTAACATCTGCAGGCAGTCGTGAACTCTCAAAAGGTTCCCAAAGAGCAAACTCTCCATGTTTACATTTGTGATATTAGAAGAGAAAAATATTTTTGTTTGTGTTTGTTTCTCATATAGATTATGTTCTGTGTGACATAAATAAGGCCTTAAGTCCTCCAAAAGCCCTGTACATATCTCCAAATACCTCGTGGATTTATTTTCCAGTGAACATGTACGGAATGCTTATTTTTGTTGAATCCAAATCATTGCACATGGACAGCTAGCAGAAGTTTTGAATAGATACATCAGGGTGTCGCGTGCAAGAATCTCTGTACATGTTGAAAGCTAAATTGAATTGTGCCCCGAAGCCATTATTAGACAAAAAAAAAAAAAAATGCTACAAAACCAAAAACAAATCACATTCTGTTTTTACCAGCTAGCAGCCAGAACATATTGACACCACTAAACAGGTGCAATAGTAATTTCCAAATATTATCATACGCTTGCATCAACCAAAGCAACAGTTAGGTCATTCTGGTAGCTCTATGCCACCAGCACAAAAAATACATTTGGATTGGAGCGCTCTATGGTAGGCTGCTCCGGGGGAACATTTGGATATCTCCACTCTGCTGACGTGTCCTCAGGCCCCACACTGCCTAAGCAGTCCAGATGGGACCTCATGAAGGATGGTGCTTTCATGAGCCCAGAAAATGGGGAAAATAGTCGTGGAATTGAAAGATCAAAGAAATATGTTTTCTAGTTGCATCTGAATGATGAAGATGCAATAAATGGAAAACAACCAGTAAGTCAATATTATTGTCCATGAATTGGAAGTAATATTTACATGTAGTCTCTAGCATGCTGGGTTTATGACAGTGGAGCAAAATGCTTTTTTTGTTTTTCACCTAGCCGCTTGACAGTATATTCTATAACACTGACATTAAGTTGTTATCACTAACTTTTTAAAATATTTTGTTCAAACTACATAATGACAGGTTTGACAAACAATTTTAGAAAATGGTTGGATTAATGGAAGAAAAAAATACATAAGAGAGAAAAAGAGAAGTCCAACTTAGATCCCTTTGAGTGTCATGTAGATTATCTCAGCGTCTCAGAGCGTGCTTGGCTCTGGTCATCCTCTCTATATGAGCCAAAAATGCAAGAAAATCTGCTTGTTTGCCTAATCTGGACAGCCCGCTACTGACGCTGATGCATTCGTATGCATCTAAAGCTCTTTTTAGAACATGTTGCAGAAAGGACATAGTCTTCTCAAAGCAGCATGCAATTAGCCAGTAAAATGTGCCAGAAAACAGGGACGCCTTAAGTAAATGTCTGTATAAAATATTCGCACCTGTTGAACATTCCCACAGTTGGTCACATTACAAACACACGTTTGTAGTGTGTTTTATCAGGATTTTATGTGTAAGACCAACACAAAATAGTTTCCCACAGTGAAGTAGAAGGAAAAGTATTAATGGTTTTCAAAATTAAAAAACAAACAAACAAAACTTTAAAAAGTTTTGTTTGTTTAAAAGGTGATTTGTTGAATCACCTTTTATTTCAACTCTTTTGGTGTGTCTCAAACAGTTTTAGCATCTAGAGAGTTTTTGCCCATTCTTCTCTGCAAATTAACTCCAGCTCAGTCAGAGTGGACAGCTTGTCTGGAAAAGTGTCCTTATTGCATGATGCTCCATGTTTCACAGTAGGGTGGATTTGCTCAGGCTGTCGCTTAATGTGGTTGTTCTACCACAAAAAGAATAATTTGCACGTGGGCCAAAAAGTCCATTTCAGGTCT
The DNA here is from genome assembly GCA_903067095.1 of Girardinus metallicus. Taxonomy (NCBI): domain Eukaryota; kingdom Metazoa; phylum Chordata; class Actinopteri; order Cyprinodontiformes; family Poeciliidae; genus Girardinus; species Girardinus metallicus. The sequence continues at coordinate 29,241 of CAEGAE010040394.1, forward strand.
CTAAGGCACTTTCTCCCACATGTTTACTGTACCCTATGCAAATCTCTTGCAGAAAACTGTGAAATTTGTTTCTATGGCTTTCATATAACAGCTTTCTTCTTGCAACGTATCCATAATATCAAATTTGTGGACACTGTGGATAGTTTAAACTGATTCTCCTCTGCAAGCTATTGATCTGTACAGCTTGTCCAGAGTTACCGCATGCCTCTTGGCTGCTTCTCTAATTGATGCTGTCCTTGCCCAGCCTGAGTTCAGTAGATGTCCAACTGTGCCACACTCTCTATTTGTGCATGAGGGAAGAAACAATGCTTTGTGAGATGTTCGATTCCTATGAGATTATTTTATAACTTAGCCCTGCTTTTAACTTCTAAATAAATTAATTCCCTTACTTGTCTGCTGTGTTCCTGATCTTTGTGATTCTGTTTATTCTCAAGCAAACCTCGGTAGGCCGTTGCAAATAACAGTTTTCATATTGAGGTTAAATTATACACAGGTGGGCTCTACTTATTATTATACGTAAGGCAATGGATTTTAACTCTGGGTACCAGAGAAAAAGGGGTTAGATCAAAACGAAAGGCCATGCTTTTCAGCACAAATCAGTTTGCTTTCACTTCATAGTTTTACACTGCTTTGTGTAGGTCTGTCACATAGCCCCCCCCCCCCCCCCCCCCCCCCCCCCCCCCCTCCCTCCTCCCCCTCCTCCTCATCTATTAACATAAGTGTAAGTGGGATTTGTTTTTTTGATATAGCTTTTTTGTACCTCTCTCAGT
>CAEGAE010040409.1:0-13123 GCA_903067095.1 Girardinus metallicus
AACTGGGGGAGATTTTTTCTTTTTCGAGTGAGAAAGGTTTGCTTTGCCAAACATGCAGCGAAGCCAAAGTAGCAAGCGAGGTTTCAGAGGGAAAAACGTGGACTGAATGGAAGTTGCTGCTGTAATCAGATTCTTTTAATAAGCCTTGTAACTTGCTATGGTCTCAGATTTATATATCTGGGACCATAGAAAATTACATCACACAACATCAGCTGTTGTGTGATGTTGCTCACAGCGGTGCTCAGTGTACTCACGGAGCTTGTGCGCATGCCCAGACATATGAAAAATTAGAGGGAACATTGCTGATGTGTGTTTAAAATATTTCAGGTAATAAATATACATGTAAGGAAAGATTGTATTTTTAAATGAACATTTTATGTGATTAAAGGAAACAATTATATAATCAGACATGTTTACATTACATTTAATGTAACAAGCAAACTGTGAGGACTCTGGGTTTTTGGGTTGGTTTTTCTTTTCATTTTATTAAGCTTTAGTTTTATTATTTTATTATGTTTTAGTTCACTTTAGTGTAGGCCTTCATGGTCCTCTTGCTATTATTATTTGAGATATTTTGCGCAACTAGAATTATCTTATTGCTTTCCTTATTTTCAGTAGTTCGTAGTGTTTCTAGTTAGGTTTATTCTTTAGTTATATTAGATCTGAGTCCATGTCAAGCCTTCTTCAATGCCTATAGTTTAATTCTATTTTATCCTTCTAATTATTTCTTATTTCAGCCTCCCTGCAGTGTTTCAGCTAGGCCATTGTTCCAATTAGTACCTCCCAGTACTTAAACTAATCTTTTTCAGTCACTACTCGCCAGTCCAGCTTGTTGCCCTCCTCACAATGTTGCCAGTCGTTACCTTTGTTATCCCTTGTGTCTCCTGTTTTATTGTGTTTTGGATTTCCTTGCTTTCCCTGGACTTTGGATTTAGTTTATTTTGTTCATTAAAATAACATCCACATAAACTACGTCTACTGCCAGCTGCGTTTGGGTCCACCACCACACCACATCAGATGAAAGAGCCCATCTTTATTTTATGAAATAGATCACACTTTTATTTAATATTTGTTGTATTTAACATATTTCAGGTACGTGTGAACATGCAGAAATGGATCCTGTCCCAGAATCTTATGTAATTAAACATTACAGGTAAGAAATGTGATGAACATCTGAGGTAATACAATTTATGAACATATTTTTTAAATATTAAATTAGTTAAAAAATAAAAAAGGGGTTACAATAGAATAAAAATGTGCCTTATCTATACAGTTTAGTGGAATAATTTCACACGGATTTTGAGTTAATAGGTCACATGATCTAGAAGCTACTGAAGAAAAATACAAAATTTTGACTACAAAAATACCTAGGAAATACATAAAAAGTGTTAAAATGCAATAAAGATGAGTGTGCCTCATCTATACACTCTAGTAGAATAATTTCACACAGATTTTGAGTTAATAGGGCACTCAATTTGGAAGCTATTGAAGAAAACATTTAATATTAAAATTAATAAAAATTATTTAAAATATTGAATATGACTTCAAATTTTACCAGAGTATAGTGTGCCTCATGTAATAGCATGAATTTTTTTGTATCAGTTGGTCACAAGACAAGGCATTTATTAACAGGAGTGTTTGGTTGGGAAATTGACGGTCCCTATGTGAACCTCCGAGCACTTGAGGAGGGAGCAGCAGAGAACAGCTGGCCGCAATTAGCATTCATAAAATCGGATCAACCTTGAGCTAAGCGTCCCTTAATACTTTCTGTCAATTACAGAAAGTATTCCCTTAATGCAACCCCTTCTTCAGAATTAAGGGCAGTGCTTCAACTATGCCTGGTCTGTTATTGGGATGTAGCTCTATAACAGACCTCCAGACATTTAGGTGGAGGTGGAAACACTCTCCTGAATATGCCAGACCATGAAACAGCATACGGCTGAGTGGAAATGAGGCAAAAAGAGACCCACAGTGTGCCAAGAAAATACTCCTCATATAATCAAGCCACTACCATTAGTGTCAACCATTGCTACAGTAAGGGATGGATCAATACTTTGATGTTTTCACTCAAAATTCTCACCCTACTATCTAAATGTTGCAGCTCAAATCAGGACCTGTCGGACAAGCCAACATGTGTTGGACAGCTCAACAAAACATTAGTCAGTTTTGTTGAGCTGTGGGAATTGTAGTTTCAGCTACAAAATGTTGGCTGAATCAAAAGGAACCAGTCTTTGCAAACCCTAATGATGGATGAGCAAGGAACCCAGTAGATGAACAGTTTCTGAAATGCTCAGAACAATCTGAGGTCAGAAACCAAAAACTGTACCACATTCAAAATTACTTCAATTTTTTACCTCAGCCTGATGCATGGTTTAAACAACAGGTCATCTTCAGCATAGACAAAATTCTAAAAATGTTTCATATAAAACATGTTCATATAAAAACTTGAAAAGGTGTTAAGAACGTGAGCTTTAAGTGTACTCAGAGTACCTAGTAGCTCCATATTAACATTTCTGCCCCCGCTGATCTTTGGTGACCTTTTGCCTTTGGGAATGGTGATGTAGATAGTCTTGCTCTATGGCTTCTATTATTGTTTCCTCTTTATTCTATTACCTGTCTGAGAGTGTGCAGGTGCTGCTCTTGTTGCTGGAGGTTCCACTGGCTCTGTTGAATGAGCTCATCTATAGAGGGCGCAGCTGACAAAGCAATTGGAGGTGGAGGAACCAGCTGCATTGATGGAGGGGGAATGTCAACCACATCTTTGTTTCCAGGGTTGAAAAGATCTACAAAAACAAAATAACATTCACCTATTAATAAAGCTCCAGAAGACAATCAACTCTTTGAAACACTACTGAAAGGCTACAACTGCAATGATCCACAGTCCATGTATTTACAGGCAGTTAGTTTTTTTCATTTGAAATGAAAAATTAAAAAACAAAAATAGACTTGTTTTTCGTTTATTAAATCAAAATCAGAAATCGAATAACGGCACAGCTTGGCTTGTTATCCAATTTCCCATTTAGTGCACAAAACGGAAATGGAAAAAACGGATAACGAGTGCTGAATTTCGATTTTCATGATTTCATTTTTGACAAGTGGTCTAACCCGGAAGTTCTCTCTGCCCGTCACACTTTGTACACTTATACTATTAATTGCCGCTTTGGACAATTAATTTCATCATGATACCTTCACAGAGCCAACTTCGGCTTTGAATACAAAACAAAGCTTTGTTTTGTATTCAAAGCCAAAGTTGGCTTCTGAATGTAGCTTCCGATTCAGTAAATGGTAAAAGGGCTAGTCCACCCAATTTTTTCCAACCTTGAGAGTCTTTAATCTGCTCTGTGCTCTAGTTTAAAAACTACAATTCAAGATGCTCAAACTGCGACAATAATATTCTGCCAGTCATTCAAACCCCACAATTTTTTAAGTTTTTCCTTTATGAATAGAATTAGCAGAGCGGTTGGGTATGGAGGACCAAAGTTGTCATAAGAAATAAAATCATAAATATATATTTAGTTTTTTCTTGTTCTTGCACATGAGTTTCTGTCAAGAAATTTATATATTTTCTTTTTCATTTCCCCTAAACATGCGTTTTTGTCAAGAAGAGTAGATATTTTGTTTTGTCTATTAAAATGTCAAGTCATATTCAATATTTTAAATAATTTTAATATTAAATAATGTTTTCTTCAATAGCTTCCATATTGTGTGCCACATTGACTAAAAATCAGTGTGTAATTGTTGTACTAAACTGTATATATGAGGCACGCGCATTTTTATTCCATTTTAACTAAATTTTTATTTTTGTTACCTATTTTTTTTAGCTTAAATTTAGTATATCTCTTCAATAGCTTCTAGGTCATGTGACCTATTGAGTCAAAATCAGTGTGAAATTGTTCCACTGGTCTGAACAGATGAGGTACACTCATTTTTATTCGATTTGACCCTTTTAATTCAATGTTGACAGCTCTACATCATGGTGTCACCAGGTGACTCTGAACCCCTCCAGTCACTGAATAGATGCTTAGAACAGATTAATGTGCCAAAACTTTCTGCAGCTGAACAGAAACGAAACTGAAGTTATCTTTGGACCTAATGAGGAACAATCCATAGTTATAGAACTAGAGTTGTAGATCTATAACTAGGGACTCTGACCTGAACCTTCAGAGCCACATTAAGACAGTCACAAAGTTGGCCTTTGATCACCTGAAGAACATGAGAGGCATTATGTCTCAGCGAGATCTAGAGAAACTCATCCAGACGTTTATCTTTAGTCGCATTGATTACTGCAACAGCGTCTTCACAGGTCTGTCCAACAAATCAATAACACAGCTGCAGCTGATCCAGAACACTGCTGCTGGTGTTCTCATTAAAACCAGGAAGATAGAGCACATAACACCAGTTCTAAAGTTCCTACACTGGCTCCCTGTAGCTCAGAGAATAGACTTTAAAATACTGTTGTTAGTTTATAAATCACTGAATGGCCTAGCACCACAATACATTAGAGGTCTGCTGTTGTTGTACCAACCTTCCAGACCTCTCAGGTTCTGGTTCTGCTCTGCATCACCAGAACCAGAACCAAACAAGGAGAAGCAGCATTCAGCTTCTATGCACCACAAATCTGGAACAAACTTCCAGAAAACTGTAAAACAGCTGAAACACTGACTTCCTAAATCGCAACTAAAAACCCACCTGTTTAGAGTTGTATTTGAAACGTAATCAATTTACGTTTCAAATTTAACATCTTAATGTAATGTTTTTATTGTTGATTTTATGTTATATGACTTTGTGTTTTTAATGATGTAAAGCACTTTGAAAAGCCTTGCTGTTGAATTGATATAAAAATTTATTTGATTGATTGGTTATCATGTGAGCTATTAAACACCAATTACATTTTTATAAATATAAAACAACATAAAAAATGTAAAAACATCCAAAACGGGGAAAAATGAGTACCTCATCTGTACAGACTGGTAGAACAATTTCACACTGATTTTGACTCAATAGGTCACATGACCTAGAAGCTATTGAAGAGAAATACTACATTTAAACAAAAAAAATAGGTAACAAAAATAAAAATTTTGTTAAAATGGAATAAAAATGCATGTGCCTCATATAAACAGTTTAGTACTGATTTTCCACTGATTTCTAGTCAATGTGGCACACAATATGGAAGCTATTGAAGAAATCATTATATTATTTAACATTAATATTATATAAAATATTGAATATAACTTGACATTTCAATAGAGGGTAGTGTGTCTCATGTAAAAGCATAAATTACCACTTTTCACCCAGGACAACCGGTCAGATCTCTTGTCAAACATGAAATTATGAAAATTGAAACTGAGCGCTCGTTATCCGTTTTTTCCATTTCTGTTTTGTGCACTAAATGGGAAATCGGATAATGAGCCGAGCTGAGCAGTTATCCAATTTCCGATTCTGGTTTAATAAACAAAAATACAAGTCTATTTTTGTTTTTTCATTTCAAACAAAAAAAAACAAACTGCCTGAAAATACACGGACCATCCACACACGGGTTTTTCTAGGTTTAGAGTGGTTAAAACCATACTATAAGTGTAAAAAGAGTTTTGTTATTAAAAAAAATTACATATTTGAAAACTGAAAACTTATGTTAAATTTTTTTTTTATGGGACAAATTTGTCATATTCATAACCTGGTGAGGAATTCCATTCCAGATGTATGTTGATGATAAGATCATAGAGCGGTTTCCAAACTTTTCAACCTGTGACCTTTACTCCCAAAATAACAGGATTTTTTTACTCCAAAAATCCCCTCATTCAGAGTTTTGCTGACTTCGGAGACTGACAAGACTCTAAAATAAAGTTACTTTCCTCTATTTATTAAAAAATAAAACTTATGGAGTCAAATCAATGTAAGTACTTTTAAATTAATTTAAGTTTCTAAAAATGATTTTAAAGTTATATAATACTGTAAATTATTTAATTGTACATTTGTTTATTTCATGATATATTTATTTATTTTATATTGTCTCTTTTGGCCGTACATACACTTAGGGGTCACATCACCATGATTCTGAAAATCATTTCATGACCCCCACTTGAGGCCTTTTTGCACTGCAGGGCCTTACCTGGCCCGGCCCCCTTCGGCCCAGCCCCACTGTACTCCATCCTGGTTGTTTTGCATTGAGTAACTCTAAAGGTGGGCTGCGACCCTCATGGCAGTCAAATTCCTACTAAAGCTGCCAAGGCCATCTCCCCAGAAACAGCAGAACAGTTTTGTTCTCGGTTGTCCCGTCCAGCTCCTTCTGTACACGCTTGTCAGTGTTCTCTGAGCTGGACTTGTGTTTGGCGCTGCTGAGCTACAGCTGAGGATTGTAGTAAATCCCCCCGCTGGAGTGAAGTGGGATGCAGAAAACCCCTCATTCAGAGTTTTGCCAACTTCTAATCGGTTCAATGGGAGAAATGTTATTTACATTAACCATTAAAATCTTTGGTTGAAGTGGCACTTGTTAGGGAGGTAAAATAACTTGGCTTCATGCCAGATTCTCATTTAAAATTTAACAAGCATGTCAACAACGTGAACAGAGTAGCAAACACAAACGTGGATACTTTGAGTCTGACAAGAGACCATCTACCATTTTGTGTTCAACTCAGTCATTTTACTTCATTAACCAGGCAACTGTCACTACTGATTCCTGTGCTGTAAGAAGGCTCCAATTCTTGCCCACTCTCCCACAGACAGAAATGATCACTGTTAGACTCTTCTATTTTCAGTCAGCTCCTCTGTGTTGCATTAATCCTGGGCCTAATGAAATGCTCATTTAGAGACATCAGAGATTTATCTGCCGCTTTCACATTGTCACTACGGAAGTCAGAATTGAATAGTGCAACTATGTGGCGCTACATTAACTGCTTTGTGTCTTTAACTACATACGTTGCTGTTGCTCCATAGCAAGCTTGCATTTATAGTAGCTGAAATATTCTCCTCCAAAAAGGAAGGAGAATTTTGGGTTGTCCTTCTGCTTCTCCATGGTCATCTTTTCAAACTCGGGTCCATTCCGAGCCACAAACTGAGCCAGTTTGTCAATCACATTCCTCAGCTCTTGATCTGAAAAAGTAAAGGATGAGGAGAATCAGATGAATTTGCAACCAAAAACCAATAAAAATTTATGTAACTTAAACATTCTTTAGCATTTCCTAGACTTTTAGAAACAGCTGGTTGGACACGAAGCTGATGTTGGCTTCGAATTGCAGCTTCCAGTCAAGAAATGGCTAAAGGGCCTAATTTTTCACAACCTTGGCAATCTTTAATCTATTTCATAAATACAGTCATATAAGAAAAACAAAAACACCTTAAAAAATATACACCCAAAGGATTAAACTGGAAAAGGCTGTCTTGCCTTAAAGAGTTTCTTCTACTCATTTCTGATGCACGATTAATTTAACAAGCATTTTCTTTTGTTATTAACTGGCTTTAAGTATTTCAGATGCTTTTGATTTAAAGAGCATTTTTGATTTTCTTAATTGAGTGAAACTCATTATGTTAACGTATACACAGTAAACCTGAAATATATTATGTCATTCAGGTTACATTTAGCAAGAAAAGTTGACTAAATCAATAGAAATGTACCAGTACTTGTTGCTGCGATTGTTTAAATAGCATTCTGAGAATTATTCAAGCAACAATTCAGTGTAAGGCAATGGAGAATATTTAGCAGATTATATCTACAGAAAGCTACTTTACAAGGTCACTGTGTCCTGACAGCACACAGATGTTAGCTGAGAAGATCTAGAAGATTTTTAATATTTCATTAATGATGTGTGTAATTCCTGCAACAAGGGGAAAATAAAACACTAATCTTGACAGAGACTGTGCTCAGACAGGAAGGAGGTTAGAGAACAAGTGACTGAAAAAAGAGGAGCATTATAGATTATCATGTAAAGGAAAACCAATCTGTACTTTCTGAGCAGAACCAGTTCTGATGTGTCCCAGATGCAAAAGTAAAAAAAATAAACACACACACATACATACACGTATTAATATATTTTTATAAATCAAAAAAGTTTTCACTAATAATAAACTGCGTTTGAAAAATTTTGCAAATGTAGAATAATCTATTCGGAGCTTGAAGAGCGTACATTTAGTTTTTAAACAAGAGCAGGTTCAAGATTAACTAAACAGTGAAAAAATAAAGTGGAATGGCTCTTTACCTGATCCCTGAAGCCTATTAAGACTTCATCGTTTAAATTTGACTTTTAACTGATGCTCAACTCATAATTTAGTTTTTTTGTTCTTGTTTGTTCTACTTTTATTTCAATTTCCATTTATTTTCACTGTTTACGCTACTGATGAATTTTACACGTGCAGCGCTTTAGTCGACTGTTGTTTTAAATGTCCTGAAATATGAGGCAGGAGTAGCTAAATGCCCCCGTTACACACATTTAAAGCAAAGAATGCGCCGCTGGTTCTACACCTTTATTCACAGAGTTAGCTGGAGCGGCTAACATCGTGGCTATTAGCTGCGCTGCAGCAGAGCTCTGCTCACCTTCAGGAGGGTTCGGGACGTCCATGTTGGTTCTGTGTCACAGCCAAACGCTGTAGCTCAGGGCATATAGTAACTATTACAGCTGAAATATTCTATTTTTCATCCAACGATCCTCAAAAATAATGAGCAAAAATACAATTTCGTTGTTGTCCACCGGAAGGACTTCACAAAAGCAGCGCGAAGAGGGGAGGAGTTGATAGTCCACATACCTCAGTGATTACGTTAGATACTGCCACCTGCTGACAGAAACCCTTTAAATAAATATTTAACCAAACAAACAAACAAATTAATACAATAAACAAGAACCTCTTTAGGAAAATTAATGTTGGTAACCAAGGCAAAAGATGTCTCTCGTCCTGCTGTCACTCACTGCATTAGCTCTCTAGACCTATAAACCGGACAACCTCGCCATAGCCTCTGGATGCATTTAGTGTCGCAAAAAAAAAAAAAGAGTGCGTTGTACAACAGAAACTCTTCTGAACCCTTATGGGTTAAATGGTTTAGAGTTCCATCAGAAATCATACCTCCGTGGAATAATAAACCTGTTCGGTCCAAAATGTTGGGTGGCAAACATTCTTGTTTGTAATTTTGATATTGATAAAATCCCTATGAACATGTCTGCATTTCACTGCCAGACTTTTTTGTCATGGAATTTTTGATGCAGTCATAACAGTCTTCACAATTATGGAATAACAGGGACATTTTGTAATCCTAAAGAGTAATCTCTGTTTTCTGGGAAAGAGTTTGATAATATAATATTGATAAATCAATTATTGAACCTGGATGGTATGTTGTCCCCCTTTTGAAGAATTTAACAATTTGTATTCTCATTTGTCCTAGTCGTTCTTTTTTCTTATATATGTAAATGATGTTCAGTGCACTGTTTTGTCTAAAATCTTTTAAAAATACAATTTAAAGAGAAGAAACTCAACTTCTATCTGCAACTATTTCACTTGTCTTTATTTAGCTGGCCTAGAATTTGTTCTCTGTAATAACTTTCCAAAATTACCCACTAAACATTCCAACTCTTTCTAACAGGTTAGTTTGGTTTCTCATTTTAACTTTTCTCCACTATTTTTTTTTTTTAGGTGGGGGGAAAGTGGCGATCACAAAGCGGATGTTAAAGACGTATTTCTGATCATCAGTCTGAATTGTTTCTTACAAAGTTTCATAATTACAAAAGTAAAATTATGAATGCATCATAAACCACTTTTTGATCTCTCCAAGGACCTACAACTGCATCAGGAGATAATCTCACATTTTAACATATAAATTTGAAAAGTAACTTTAACTTTATAACTTGCATATATGTTTCATAATGTATTTAATTAATTTATTAATACATTAATTTATTTATTCTCTCTTTAATTGTTCTTAGAAGTTGAGCACTGATTGGTGTAATAAATATCTGTAGCAAATGCAAACGCTTGGAAAACAAATTCATCTTCCGGACCACTTGGTGGCGGTACTCCCTTCATGTTCAGTTTTGCAAAACACGTCAGAGAAGAGGGAGAGACCGCGGTGGGAAGAGGGGAGGTGCTGACGACATTTCCGGAAGCCATGTATGATTGCGGTAGCGCGGACAGAAAAGTTTGCAACTGAACTTTTGATGATAAATGCGGCTTAAATTAGAACATGTCAACGATGGATTTAGAAATAATTGACTGGAATAGTGTGGATTGTAGTGACGAGGAAGGGATGGGTGATCAAAATGAAGAAAAAGAGTGGGTAAAGGTGGGGAAGGGTGGTAAAAAACAGCGAGCCGCTGAAAGAAAGAAAAAAGCGAAGTGAGGAAAGTACAGAAGACACTGATAGTGAAGGCATTGAGGAAAGAGCAGAAGAATAAAAAAATCCAACTATGAATATTATAGTAAGATTTGATGAAGGAGAAGGGTTTAAGAAGGTTGGTCCACTTAAGTTAACAAAAGCGCATGTTGGAGAAATTAAACATGTTAAAATATTAAGAGACGGAAATCTGGATGTAATTCGGAAGTTCAGGTGGAAAAGGCGCAGAAACTTGGGTGGGTGTGTAAAGTCAAAGTTAGAACAGTTGTTAGAGTGGGTGAAAAATGAAATAATGGAAGTAAAGGAATAATTACAGAAGTGCCTTTAAGTGTAATTATGAAAGATTTAGTTGGGAATTTAAAAGAAAGAAATAGGGAAGTAAAAGGAGCATGAAGACTGACAAAGGGTCTAGAGAAAGTTGAAACAGAAACTGTGTTGGTGCAGTTTGAAACAAAAGAAGTTCCAAGGGAGGTCTCCTTTGGTTTGATGAGATTTAGTGGAATTTGTGCCTAAACCAGTGAGATGTTTCATCTGTCAGGCATTTGGTCATGTTGCAAAAATGTGTAAAGGAAGAAGGAGATGTACCCTATGTTCTGGAGACCATGAATATGGAAAATGTGGAGTTGGAGTTAAACCAAAGTGCTGTAGTTATGGAGGAGAGCACAGTGTTGCTTTTTGGGGATGTGAAGTAATGAAACAACAAACAAACAAAATTATACAGAAAACAAAGGTTATGCAGAAAGTAACATATCCAGAAGCATGTAAAATGGTTGAAAAAGAGAAACAAAATGAAAAATCTTTGACAGGAGAAAAAACAAGTAACCCAAAAGGTTATGGAAATGGTTGAAAGGAAAATAGAAGAGGAAAAAAAAAGAAAATGGTGACTTTTATTGCAGGAGTACTAAATACAACTTCAGACGTGAAATCAAAGACAGAAAGGATTCAGATTATTGTTATGGCAGCATGCCATAGCTTAAATTTGAAGAATATTCAACGGGAAGATGTAAGGGGAGAACTATGTAGTCAAGAAGAATCATGTGGATAATTTTTACAATCCTTGTAAGAAGCTTGAAATAAGTAAACTTAAGGAGATGGATATGAAAGGAAATGTTATTTGGTGTGGAGATTTTAATGTGTATCATTCGTTATGGGGAGGTGAAAAAGTTGATTATATTGGTAAAGTTTTAGAAGACTTTTTGGATAGTAATAATCTTGTATGTTTGAATAATGGCAAGAAGACAAGAATTTAGATTAATTCAGGTAAGGAATCTGTATTGGATTTAACATTTGTCTCTAGTTGTTTAGCTCCATTATGTGATTGGCAAGTTAAAAATAAGTCTTTTGGTAGTTATCATTACATTATAACCAGTAATATAAGGATGGGTCAGGTACAGAGTCCTGAAATGATAGGAGGAAAGTGGATACTTGGGAAAGTAAATTGGGAAAAATTAAGTAACTTATGTGAATGTAAGGTTTTTGATGTTCAAATTGAGTATTGAAAGTAAGAATCAAGAGATCAGTCAGTGTATTTTAGCAACTGCTTTGGAATAGACATCAGGGGAAAATAGGAGAAAGCTAGTTCCATGGTGGAATGATGAATGTAGAACAGTAGTTAGAGAAAGAAATAAAGCATTTAAATTGGTTAAAAGGTCTCGTTAATTTTCAACATTTAATTAAATATAAAAAATCGCAGGCAAAAGTAAGAAAAACAATAAGAAGAGCAAAAAGAACATTTTGGAGAGATTTCTGAGACACAATTGGTAGCAGTACACGTGCTACCAATAGGGAAAATTTGGGGAATGATCAAAAAAATGGGGGGGTAGAAGAGAATGGAGTTATCCGATACTTATAATACAATATAGTAGTAACTGATAGGGAAATGGCTAATATTTTATTAAGCACGTTTGTGGAGATACATAGTGGGAAAAAATTTTCAGATAATGAAATACAGGGAAGAGAGAGAACTAAAAGGAAAACTGATGAAGTTTTAAGAAGGAAGGAGAGTAATATTGATGATTTGATGAATTATCCCTTCTCTATTGGAGAACTGAAAAGAGCTTTGAGTAGAACTAGGAATAGTGCTCCAGGTAAAGATGAAGTGTGTTATATTATGCTAAGACATGTGAGTGATGAAGTTTTCAATAAATTATTAATTTTGTATAATAAGATTTGGAAAGAGGGGAGACTGCCTTGTAAATGGAAAGAATCAAATAAAATTTTATTTGTATAGCACATTTCAGCAGCAGGGCATTTCACAGCGCTTTACATCATAAACACAAAAACACAGTCATGCAACATAGAATCAACAATCAAAACATTACATTAAGTCAAGTGCCATCATTAAATTCGTAATTGATTACATTTCAAATACAACTCTAAACAGGTCGGTTTTTAGTCGAGATTTAAAGGCACTCAGTGTTTCAGCTGTTTTACAGTTTTCTGGAAGTTTGTTCCAAATTTCTGGTCCATAGAAGCTGAATGCTGCTTCTCCTCATTTGGTTCTGGTTCTGGGAATGCAGAGCAGATCAGAACCAGAAGACCTGAGAGGTCTCGAAGGTTGGTATAACAAAAGCAGATCTTTAATGTATTGTGTTGCTGAGCTGTTCAGTGATTTATAAACTAACAGCAGTATTTTAAAGTCTATTCTTGACTTTCACTGAGCCAGTGTAGGGACTTTAAAACTGGTGTTATGTGCTCTATCTTCCTGATTTTAATGAGAACGCGAGCAGCAGTGTTCTGGATCAGCTGCAGCTGTTTGATTGATTTGTTGGACAGACCTGTGAAGACGCTGTTGCAGTAATCAATGCGACT
>CAEGAE010040411.1:0-16786 GCA_903067095.1 Girardinus metallicus
CATTCTGGGTCGTAAGGATCTTCCTTCACAGTGTGTCAGGAACCAGGGAGAGGCGTTTGGACGGCGGGTTTCTCTGGTGGAGCTGCCTGCCTTGGATGGAAAAGCTCAGCAGGAAGTGATGGAGGAATCCTTCAGGTGTGTCTCCCTCTGTGACCCTGAGGGTGTCCACGCCTTCATCCTGGTCCTACCTGTGGGTCCCCTCACTGATGAAGACAAGGGAGAGTTACACACCATGCAGGACACATTCAGCTCCAGAGTCAATGACTTCACCATCATCCTCTTCACCACAGACTTAGATCCTAAACATCCAGCGGTTGATAACTTTGTAAAGGAGAATAAGGACATTCAAAATCTCTGTCAGATCTGTGGAGGAAGATATTTTGTTCTGAACATCAGAGACAGACAGCAGATCAAAGACCTGATGGAGACGGTGGAGAGAAATGTTTCTCAAGGAGAAAATCTGTCCTCTTATACAACTAAAACTCTAGCATGTGGCCAAAGAGAGGAAAAATCACAGCTGCAAGCCGCACTTCAAGAACTGAAAACTAAGAACATGAAATCAGGTAAAGAGATCATTTAAATTAATTTTAAAAATTGTGAAATAATTGTGAAGTCTGCTTATTAGAGCCAGGTTTTTCCAATGTAAGTATAAGTTAGTTGCATCTTGTAAATGCTGCAATTTTGCCTTTTAATGTATGATTATTTATCATGATTATTTCTCATCGGGCCTTCCAATATCCATCAATACAATTGTTGTGTCATTTGTTTTTTCTACAGTCACTGACAACAGGCAGAGTTCATGGAGTCTCCGGATGGTTCTGATTGGGAAGACTGGCTGTGGGAAGAGCTCATCAGGAAACACCATCCTGGGAAGAAAAGAGTTTGAGGCGAAATCAGCTCAACAGTCGATTACCAAGAACTGCCAGAAAGCCCAGAGTGAGGTGGACGGTCGTCCTGTTGCTGTGGTCGACACTCCTGGTCTGTTTGACAGCAGTTTGTCTCATGAAGAAGTTACTGAAGAGATGGTGAAATGCATCAGTCTCCTGGCTCCAGGTCCGCACGTTTTCCTGCTGGTGATACAGATTGGTAGATTCACACCAGAGGAGAAGGAAACGTTAAAACTAATCAAAAAAGTTTTTGGAAAAGATTCAGAAAAATTTACCATCATTCTGTTCACAAGAGGAGATGATCTGGAGGATGAAGAGAAGACAATTGAAAAGTATATTGAAATGGATTGTGAGGAACCCTGTAAGAAGCTGATCGACGACTGTGGAAGAAGATACCATGTGTTCAATAACCGGAACAAACAGGACAAGAGCCAAGTCAGTGACCTGATCAGAAAGATTGACACTGTAGTGAAAGAAAATGGAGGCAACTATTACACCAATGAGATGCTGCAAACAGCTGAAGCTGCCATACAAAAAGAAATGGAGAGAATATTGAAAGAGAAAGAGGAAGAAATGGAAAAACAGAAGGAGGAACTTGAGAAAAAACATGAAAATGAAAAGGAAGAATTGAAAAGAAGAATGGAGGAACAGAGAGCAGAAATGGAAAAGGAAAGACAACTGAGAGTTGAACAACTCAAAGAAATGGAGGAAAATATCAACAAAGAGCGAGAGCAGAGACAAAAAGACCAGGAAGTTAGACAAGAAGAAGAAAAGAACAGAAAAGAGGAGGAAGAACAACAACAACAAGAGTGGAAAAGAAAATGGGAAGCTTTGGAGAATAAAATTAAGTCAGAATCAAAGGAAAAAGAAACAATTGACAGAAAACTGGAAGAAACGAGAAACGAAATGGAAGAAAAACGAGAAGCTTGGGAGAAGGAAAGAAAGGAGTGGTGGGTGAAACGACACAGAGAGGAAGAAGAGAGACGCAAAGAGGAGCAAAAAAAACTGAGAAAGCTTCAAGAAGAATTTGAAAAAGAAAGAGAAGAATATGAAAACCACAGAAAAGAGGATGATCAAAAAAGAAAAGAAGAAGAAGAGAAGGAGAGGAAAAAATTAGAAGAGAACTATCAGAAAAAAATGGAGGACATGAAGAAGAAATACGAAGAGGAGGCCAGGAAACAGGCTGAAGAGTTTAACGAGTTCAAAGAAAAATACAGAAAAGAAGTTGATGTGATGAATGAACAACATAACGAGGAACTGAAGGGCATGAAGGAAAAGCATGAGAGAGAAATACAGGAAAAGGAGGAAATGCACAGCAGAGAGTACAAACTACTAAAGGATCTCGGAAGCCAAAAAGAGAAAGCACTAAGAGCTGATTTGGCAAATAAGGACAAACAACTTGAAAGTGAAATTAAAGGGAGACAAAAAACAAAACTGGGAAGAACAGAAAAACAAATCAAAGAATTGCAAGATTTAGAGAAAAAACAAAAGGAAGAAAAAATGTCCTTAGCAAAGAAATTTGGCCTAAAGCGTTGCAACACCTCCTGATTTTACCTTGTGCTGCTGATGAAAAGTCATTACGTTACATACTGAAACCAAACCAATTTAAATCATAAAGCACTTTAAAAGCTTGTGCTGACCAAAAGACAATGGATAGAAACATTGGAAATAAAATTATATACCATAAAATACATTAAACAGAAATACTAGTTAGTAAAAATGTACTGCATAAAAGAAACATATAAAGATAAATCCCTTACTTAATTGAAAGCAAAGCAAACAGCAAATGTGTGAAGTAGTTTGTACAGTTGATGCATTTCAGGATTTATCTACAGTGCATCTTGGAAAAACACTCCACTTCTCTATTTCTTATTGCTGCCTGTTCTTTTGTAAGTAGGAACAGAAATCTGAGAACAGTCGGGCAGTTTAAAGCAACTTGATTAAAACCAAGTTGCTTTAGTATTTTACTACTATTGAGAAATCTTTAAAGTGAGATTTTCCATTATGTGCTCTGCTCCCCACCATGGTGGGCAGAAGGTAAGCCCACCATTCTGCCTCCCAGTCTGAAATGATTGAGACAAAACTCAATGTCCACAACTTCCAGTAGAAATTTAATTGCTTTAGTTTGTAGATCTTAGCAGGTTCAATACACAGGAAAAATCAAGCAAATCAGGGAAAGTAGATAACTTGCAAAAACCATGCTTACTCATATTTGCATATAACTGTGGCAAAGTGAACTTTTCGGATGTAATAAATTTGCAAGGAGACGGAGAACTTAGACACACCTAAGGTCTAACATTAGGATCGGAGAGTAATTATTCAGAATCCTCTGGTATCTTCTAGGTATCATCCTGATTATAAGAACTTGTCGGACTCTAATCAGCTGTGAATGGCCCAAATTAGCCAAAATAAATCAGCTCTGTTATTCACAAGTTAGTTTATTAGCAGCTGTTTTCTTGTTAGAGTGGATTTCGCTGCAACACTACTTTTAAAACAAAGTAGTGTTATTGTTTTAAAAGCATCTCATATTTTGAATGTTTTTGTTTTTCTCTCTATGTGTGAAAATGTCTGTAAATAAAATGATGCACAGTTTTCCCACATGGTTTGAGGTATAATTTCTCTGTTAGAAAATTGAAAGGATTTCAGAAATGTGTTCACTAACTGCATGTTGTTGAGGAAGCGGTATGGATGAAAAAAAAAACTGTTACACAAAAGTGTTTTACTATAAAGATGGTTTGTAGTTTTGTTGCAACCTGAAGTGTGAAATAAACTTCAGTGGAGTTTGAAAACAAAATGTGTGTGTAGGTTCATCTCTGGTTGAACGACGTGTGTGCCCAGCTGATTTTTTTTTTTTTCTTTTTTTGGGGAGGGATTTTATTGTAATCCATAGGGGGGCCAGAAAATCTTTGGGAACCACTGGATTAAACAATATCAAGAAGGTAAACTAAAAGCAGTTCAAAGCTAACCCTCCAAACAAGGTTAGTTTAATTTACTTTATAAATGTAATTAATTTCTACATTTGTTTATATCTTAGATTTAATATTTTATTCAATTGAATCAATATTATAGATTTTTTAATTCAGTTTAAATTTCAATGATCTACCAAATATGTTAAGCAGCAAGAAATAACATCTGAAAATGTAATCCTTAAACTTCACTGTATATGAGTGTGATACTGTGGCAGAAATGATTTCTAAGGCAGCCACTGAAATCCTGCCTGTGTTGGATAGAGACGCCCCACCAACGTCATTGAAAGCCCCTTAAAAGGCACATGAGTTGTTAGAGTTAATAAACAAAAGGCTTCTCTGAGAATCAGGAAAAAAAAACAGTACATGAAAACTTTAGTAGCTTCAGGGAGGAGCTTCTCCTGGCATCTGGCATCTGCCTCAACATGTCTGAAGACACTTCTACACCTTTACTATGTGAACAGTAAAATCCAACCCTGCAACTGGAAGTCAGCCCGTTCAACATCTGATTTACATTCTAATTTACAAATATGAAAGCAAAACTGAGAAATTAAAATGGTTAGGAGAGCAGCTATAGAAACCTGCTGTGGTTTTATACCATGTCTGAATAAAAGTGTGTGAATAGGTGGGTAAAAATCACAGAGTGTTAAACAGAACAAATGTCAAAAAAGAATGAATGACTGGAAAAGTTCAATTAAAAAGACTGAACAGTGAATTTCTGTCATATCCAAAAGAATTTACAAAAAGCATTCTGCAAAAACTCTGGACTGTGCAGCATATTTGCATAGTTCCCTGTCTGCCATCTAGTGTTTAAATTGATAATTCATGCGACGATTTATACCACACATCACAGCTGCTGCAAAAAAACTCTGATCTCTGGTGTCAATCATATAGTCAGAAATCAACAGGAAAAAAAAGGTGGAAACATTTCTGCACAGAACAAAATGAAGAAAACCTTTGTATATGAAACCAACAAAATACCACAAAGTTCATCTACAGTTCAAAAAATGAAAAATATCATTAGGTTATGATAAACTTCAAACTGTCTTTCCATTTATAATCTCCACAAAAGCAAAGGAAACCACCTGTTTTTCTTAGCAGAGAGAAAAGTGGTGAGTTTCAGACCATATTTGTAATATTTATTTTACTAAAATCATTGCTGTTAAAAAACAGGATTATTCTGAATTGCATATTCTAATAACAGGCATGAAAGGAGATCTGGAGTAGAACATTTTGCTTTTAGTTTTCTTGATGATAAATAGACATGGAAGAAAAGGATGAAGTCTATATTCTTAAGTTCACTGTGTGGATTCCACAAACCTGATGTTTGTTAACTGAAGACACTCCGGATGACTTCCACACGCTTCACAGATTTTGAGAAGACTTGGAGTTCACAGCAGCAGATCTTTACTTGACCTGCTGGAGGGTCACATAACACAAGACTCATCAGAGCAACCAAAACCAACTGAATAGGTAGTTTAAAGGGAAAGGAACACACCAGTAGGTGGCGGTAATGAAAACAATCTCTTGCACCACTCCTTTTTCAGTACTTTATTATTTTAAGTTTCTCTGACAATGTTGGGATTTGCGTTTTTTCCTGTTAATTTGAGTTTTTCTCTGTGTGTTTACTTGTCCTGTATCTCTCTGTATCTCTCTGTCTGTCTCTCTCTCTCTCTCTCCTTGATTGTTTCCCAGGTGTGTCTCATTCCCTTGATTGCCTCCTGTGCATTTAAGTTCCACCTGTTGTCTGTGTCTCTTGTCTCTCTCTGGTCTTTTGTCGTAAGTTGCATGTAGTTAGTCGTCACAGTCGCATTGTCAAGTCATGTATCGGCGTCTGCTCACGTTGTCAGTCTTTTTAAAGATCAGTTGCTACCAGTGTTTAGCGTTTGCTTGTAATCGCTGTGCTGCCTGCTCATTGTGGACTGAGCACTTATTCTTCATTAGATCACCATCTTCAACCTGGGTCTGTCTGCGTTCTCCCTCACCACTCACCTACATTTCATGACAGACAAGTGAATATGATATGGACAGTGTTGGTTTTGTTTTGCTCATATTAAGAATTTGAAGCATTTATTTTTACTTTATGTGAGGTTGTGGTTTTGTAACAAACTTTAATGTTAGGCTTGTTCTGTCAGTGCTACTGTATGCTACATTTAAATAAATAAGAATATAATTTTTGGTCTGATTTGTATAAACAGAATGGTTCCACTTATGAAAAAGAAGGCTGTTCTATCTAGAATATATGTATTTAGAAATGTCAAACTTTAAATTAAGTCAAAACTAAGACTTCAAAGTGTTAAAGTCTTAGAAAAGTGAGTTCAGAAATATTTTGTAAGCTGCAGTGCTGGACTGGAACTAATAATTTAGTTCTGCAGTTTTGCTCCAGGTGGTCCAGATTGGTCAGACATGATCTGTGTAGATGATTGTCATAAATATGACTGTATACATTGGTAATATGACATTACACAATGTGACAGAAGAAATGAAAGAACGGTCATAAAATGCTTTATGAAATTAAAAGACCATTTGTTAAAACTAAAACATAAAAACCAAATATATTTATAAACGTACATCAAAATTGTCACTATAGATTATAAGAATGTAGTATTTATTGTCATTTTAGCAGTGGCTAAATGTCTTCATTTTATTTCTTGGTGGTAGTAACTATCAGGGGTTAAAGTTAAGCACTTAAGTTTAAGGTTAAGTTTAAGCACTTCATTGTCAGTCACTACTTGCTGGTTCATTTCATCAGCTCGTCTTTTCCCTGTGATCGCTTCATATCTCCTGCTTGACTTTGGATTACTTTTTATCTTACTCTGGCCTGAATTTTTGTAAGTTTGTTTCTTGTAACATTAAATTTTCAATTCAATGTTACATATACTGCCATCTGCATTTGGGTCCCTTTATTACACAACATGACAGCAGCTTTAGGTTTCTTTTTTTTTCAGTTCATGTAAAATGATCTGTGTCATTTTGTACAACACTTAATTTTACAGAACAGAAAGAAGTGCTTGGTGTTCATGCTTGCTATTGGCTACACAAATAAGACTGAAATATGTTACTACATCATGTAAACTTACATTTTATTATAGAATATTTATTAATTGATCTCAATCTGTAACAAAGTCAGTTTAAGTTTCTCTAATATCTGCTTGAAGATGGTTGAAGATCTGAATTATTGGATAACAGTCCACACACACACATCATTTTTGGTTTGACTTCACATAAAAACAAACAGACTGGAGCTTTTATTATTATTTTATCTGTCATGTCATTTGCCTTGACCTCCATGTTGGATGGGGCCGAGGCAGCGTTGTGTGAAACCAGGGAACATGGCGATCCCTCAGACAGAACAATGTTTCCGTACAAGATCCGGGTCGCTCTGCATGGTGCTGCTGGTGAGGACTTCATGGAGTCCAGCTAACTCCAGTCCTAAAATGTGAACATTTATTAACCAGTTTACCTCTGTAGGAGCTCTATACCAGTTTATTAAAGGTAATGGACACAGATCTGCTGCAGGTTTGACAGTTTCTGACCCGCTGGTGAAGAAGAGCTGAAACAAGCTGAGCGTGTTCAGGCTCAGTTCACCACCGTCAGGAAGTCTGTAGCTGTTTTCCAGTGAAGAAGAGGATGGAGCTTCTTCCTTTTCCTGCTCACAGGCCAAAGCCACGTAGCAGAGCTTCTCCTTGACGTCGTCCACGGTGGACGGTGGACGTCCCAGTTGAGCATTCAGGTAAAAATGTAACATTTTTAATCCCAGTCTGACCTCCTCCATGACCTCCCAGTCGGTGATGAACCCGTTCTGGATGGGATTGTTCAGGTTCAGAGGCAGATTGACGACGTCTCTCCTTAAAGTCGCCGCTTCTCCCACAAAGCTGCTCCTCTGTCAAACACCGTCACCACGGCAACACAACCAGATCCTCATTTATACATATTGACAGATGCAGCTTTCATGTCGATGTTCTCGCCAGGTCTGGTTGGAAACCGATAAAGTTCATCTCCAGTAAAACCCGCCTTTAGCATGCAGGAACCGTTTTCAAACACGACGGGAATCATCTTCCATTCCTGGAAAAAAAATAAAAAAACTAACTGTTATGAATAAATATTCTCTTGTTTACATTTTACATTTAAATATTTCTGAAAATTTCACTGTTTCTAAGTTGAGGTCTAGTGATACATTTAGATTTGAGAAAACATTGATGAAAAAATTGTATCTTCCTAAATGAAAATCTTTGTTGCAACACAAATTATTTCTTTTATTATCCACCTTACTTTTCTGCTGAGATGAACTGAAACTGTTTGCTGAACCAACAAAATGAAAAACATTCGACCCCTAAAATGATGATCCTATAAAAGCTTTTATGAAGTCAGAGGTCTGTTCAGCTGTTCATTTCTAGTTTGTTTCATTTAAACATTACATTTTCATTAAAATGCTAATCCAGTAAAAATGGAAAATTCAATAAAATAATTTTGTTTGTGTTAAATGACTAAATAAATCAGGGGAAACAGGACATAGCTGGGATCAATCGAGGGACGGACGAGACGACACAGGAACGAAATAAACACACTGTTGGTTGCTGTTGGTCTCTGAATTCTGACCTTTGACCTCATACAGACTCATTTCACCGCCTGCTTCGTTTCCACTCTGCTGACCTGAATTCACCGACCGGACCCAGCAGAAACGTTACTGGACTTTAACAATCACATCCTCTCCTCTCAGTTAGTTTTATTCTTTCTGTTTGGTTCAAACAACAAAAGATTATCTAACATCTGCTTTACTTTTCTATATGTTTCATTATATGTCTGTTTATTGTGATTATGACGGAGCTGAGTGAGTTTTTTATAATGGAACAAACCTGGTAAAATAAGTATAATGATAGTAATTATTATTATTATTATTATTTATTACAAGCTTACAGGAAAAACAGTTTGTCCTGAAGAGCTCTGACTTTATAACAGTAATTAACATTCATTAGGTCCAAACAGTGAAAAATAACCCAACATGTTAAATGAACCAAACTTTTTACATCCTAATCTAATTAACATTTCTGTGATCTTTCATTAAAGTGAAAAAAATATTATTTTTGTGGGTGAAAAATAATGATCAATAAAAATATGATGAGATAGTTATTGAAATTGTGCTGTCAGATGTAAACACAGATTTTTACCTTAAAATAATAAAAAATATGTTTCCCTCAATATAATCTGAAAACAAGCTCAAGATTTTGCCAAAAGAAAAACATGATAAAAATGTCATTTTATGATTCATATTATTATATTATTTATTTGAAACTTAATTTTGGCTCAAACTGGGTTATTAATTTACATTTCTAGTGTAAATATCTATTAAACCCTGAATGATTTTAGACATTTATTAGAAGTCTGAGTATAAAATCACTTATCATGCTAAAGATTATTCATAATTTCTCTGCCGTAGATAATAAATCATTTTACCAGAAACATTTAACAACATTCCTGTTGTTGCTGTCATGATGTAATTTTTTAAATGAAATTCAAACTGAACTCTGTTCCTCATCAGCTTGGTGCCGTTTGCATGAATCTGACATTATGAAGAAGTTTTAGCAGGAAACTGATTCCTGCAGCAGAACCGACTTTTTCTGCTCAAATGAACAGAATGTTAATGTCAGGCTGAATTCAGGGTTTCTAACAGTCATTGTTTAATTACACTGCAGAGTCAGATGGATGTATTATTACATTACTGCAACATTTCAGCTGAAAACAGTAAAATAATGTCAGTGTTTCACCGTATTTCCTGTAGTTTTAATTGATTATTTTATTCTCTCTCCTCTGGTTGCCATGGTGATGTTTCCTCCTCCTTTCCGAACTCATAAAGTGACTGAATGAAGAAAGCAGGATAATTAAACTGTGGAGTGGAGTAAAGGTTATTTTTTTACAGTATTTCTAACTCAACAGAGAGAAGTGGAGGACATGCAGTTGGGAATGGAACCGCAGACCGCTGCGTCACAGACTGCTACCTGCTCATGGCGGCCGGCTCTACCACGCCTCAGGTCTGATCCTTCCTCTGCTTCCTGTCAGACGGGTTGATTATTAACATAAAGCAAAACCCTGAAATCCATGAAACAGAAACTTTTTAATGTTGGATCCATTCAGACGATGATTCAGAGAATCTGATGAGGAAGATGAACTGATGAGGAAGATGAACTTCATGAGACAGAAAAAAGAGAGAGAGAGAGAAAAGACCCACCCCTTAAAATACTGCATGGAAACTAATAAAGGAGTTTATTTGTCTGTTTTACAAATATTTCTACATGATAAATATTTCAGATTATCAGCCGCAGCGTTAAACCAGCGATAGATGAAGCAACAGAAGCTGTTCTGGGATCAGTTCACCATTTCTGTGAACTGAAGTCTGCTGATGAACTGGTTCGACTGGTGGAAACTGGAGTCGCAGTTTCACAGCTTGATCTGAAGAAAATGTCTGGAAGTTCATGGAGGTTAAAGAAGCTGCAGAAGAAAATACTAAAACTAAAGAGAAAATATTCAGAGTAAAGTTTTGTCAGTTCCTGGATCAGTTCAAATAGATTGAAACTTAATACTGTCTTGGACAAATGGACACATTTCTCTGTTTTGGACTTTCTTACTGTACATCTGCGACCGGATGGCAGCAGATTGTATTAATGAAACAGATGATTTGGGTCGGTGGGGCCACAGCTGTGATGAGGGAGGATTTCATTACTTCAACAGATTATCTGAACTCTGGTAAAACTGAATCTGATGAATGTTTCCTGGAGCTTCATATAAAACAGTTCTCATTACGCAGATATATTGTTTATTACAACATTAGTAACCACCTGGATTTAAAAAGATCTGGATCAGCATTTGACCTTTTTCTCACAGGAGTTTTTTCTTTCTGTGATTCTCTTCTGTTGTTCTGGTTTCCTCAAGTACTTCAGTGTGTGTTCTTGGTTTATTGGTGGTTCTGTGTCATCCTGGATGCAGGAGCAGATTGTTCTTTGGCCACATGAAGCCTTAACCTCGTCTCCAGGATTTCCAGCTGGGATTTTCCTGCTGGTTCCCCATCAGAACCGACTGCATGGAGGAAACGCCTGGCTGGTTCGTTTCAGTTGTTTTTCTGTTTTCACTGTGTGAATCTTGTTGGTCTGGTTCAGTCTGAACTCTGCAGGTTTTTGGAGGAAGTCTCAGTAAAAACTCCAGTTGCTGCTGGAACGAGGAAGAACCTGTCAGTGAAACACCCAGAGCAGGAATTTCATCAAACCGTCAAACGTCTGAAAACAGCAGCAGGTTTAACTACTAAAGTTTAACTTGATTTCTTCATTCTCTGATTCTTAAGTTGATGGAAACATCTGGTTCTGATGTGAAAGGATTTATTCAAACTTTCCAAACTTCCTGGTGACGTTACTGAGCAGGTGAGTCAGATTAAATAAATGATTCTCATTTTATAAGATTTAGTTCTTAATGTTGATGTGAATATTATGACCTTAGTAACAGATTTTCAATCAAAGTTGTCACGTCGGATATCAATACTTGAAAAGAATAAAACCCAGGAGTTTATGTTCCTGTGAAAATCAACCTGATTCTGATTTTATGTTTTTATTTCCATCAGAGAAAAGATTATTTTTAGACACTTTCTTTAACCAAACAGATTTTCATGTTTTAATTTATGAAACCCAGTTTGTGCATAATGTTGATATTTACATTTACAGTGCGGCTGAAGTCAGACACATTGTGAACAGGACACAAGACGTTTTGTTTGTAAATGAGCTTTATTTAGATTTATCCTTCATAAACAGTATTTAATAAATTAACTTAAATGGATCTAAACAGGTTTATTGTTTCTTTTGATCATTTACTTCCTTCTCCTTCTGGACTTTCTTGTTAAACTGTTTTTGTGCTTTGGACCAATCACAGACTGAATCTGATAAAAATATATATTTTTCTTTTGTTAAACATTATTTAACCATTATTTCAACCAGTTCTTAAAATGTCTTGGTTCTGTTTCCTGCTCTAAGAACAGACTGACTGTAAAACGTCTCCTGAGTTCTGATCAGTTTCAACCTTTGAGGAAGGAAGATTAATAAACAAAGTTTCTCTTTACAGATCTCATTAATCTCAGTATTTTCACTGCAAATAAACCACCATAAAAAGCATTGAAGACCCTTAAACTGAAAATGTATATTTATGTATCTACTTAGATTATAAAACCAGACTTTCTCTGATATATTTTTAATACCGTTGTTCTTTCATGCTTGTTGAAGCCAGATTGAAGCAGATTTCCTGCCCACTGGTTGTTGGACATCATGGCAGCTAAAGAACCTGGTGAGTTTGGAAACTGATCAGTTAAAACATTTTCAGAAACGTTAAGATGAACTGAAAGACTCAGAGCTGCTAAAACAGATTCTGTTTGTTCACTGCTCAGGTTTTAACTGCTATTTGGAAATGTTAAAAATAAAAACTAAATGTTTATCTGGGGTGAATATGTCATCTTAACTTTAAGGTGTTTGAAAATGATTGAATGTGACACATCAATACACAGAAGTTATATAATAACATTAATATGTATTTTCTCTGTCATCAGAGCTCAGGGTGGTTCTGCTGGGTGGGTTCCTGTCCCAAAGGAATTTAGTTTGGAACTTCATCCTTGGAGATGATGGGTGGAAAAACAAACCGATAGTCGTCATCAACACTCCAAATCTAATGGATCCCACAGAGGACGAGGCAAAGTTCCTTAGAGACATCGCCAGACGCTCTCGTCCTGGACCTCATGTGATCCTGTTGGTTATTCAGCCTGAATTCTTCACTGAAGAAGAAAAAAACTGGATCTGCAGAATCCTTGAAACCTTCAGTGATCGATCATTTGATCACTCATTGGTACTGATTCTGAAGCCCAGACAAGAAGGTTCAAATTTGAATGAAAATTCCAAATCTGCATTAAATGGGCTAATCGAAAAATGTCAGAATGAAACATTTGAGATAAAGGACATAATTGAACGCAGGAAGACTGATCTTTCAAACCTGATGACTTATTTTGACAAAATTGTGGAAAAGAATAATGGAGAACATGTGAAATGTACGAAGTTTGAGGATGCAGCAGGTGACCCCCAGATACTAAAGAACCTTAAATCTTCAGTTGTAGATCCCATTAAAGACATGGGTAAGAGCACAAAACCTACAAGAAAATAGTTGACCTGGTTGTAACATGCATTTACCTTTTATTACTTAACTTTGATGTCATATTCTACAGGTGTTTATGCAATTGAACAAATCACTTCTCGACTATCATCCATTTGGGGGCGCTTTTCATCTGGCAGTAAGTTAAAAAAAATCACAATTTTAGTCAAAATGTAAATAAAGTTAATCAAAAGTAATAGGAACAGACTGGAATTAACTCCATAAAAATATCAACACTAGGGGAAAATATAAAAACTATTTTATTTTTTTGTAAAACCTGTCTCAAATATTTATTAGCATGGTTGTAATTAATGACATTTTTTACAGATGAAGTACAGAAAGAAAAAAACACTCAGGAAAAAACTAACAATGTTTCTGTACTTTCAGATGTCAATAATAAACGCTTAAACCTGGTTCTGTTTGGGAGGAGAGGACCACTGAAGACGGCAGCAGCCAAGGTCATTCTAGGTCGTAAGGATCTTCCTTCACAGTGTGTCAGGAACCAGGGAGAGGCGTTTGGACGGCGGGTTTCTCTGGTGGAGCTGCCTGCCTTGGATGGAAAAGCTCAGCAGGAAGTGATGGAGGAATCCTTCAGGTGTGTCTCCCTCTGTGACCCTGAGGGTGTCCACGCCTTCATCCTGGTCCTACCTGTGGGTCCCCTCACTGATGAAGACAAGGGAGAGTTACACACCATGCAGGACACATTCAGCTCCAGAGTCAATGACTTCACCATCATCCTCTTCACCACAGACTCAGATCCTGCAGATAAAGATGCTGTTAACCTAATAGAGGAGAACAAGGACGTCCAGGATCTCATTCAGAGATGTGCAGGACGACATTTTGTTCTGAACATCAGAGACAGACGGCAGATCCCAGACCTGATGGAGACGGTGGAGAGAAATGTTCCTGTCAGAGAGAAAGGTTCAACTTATACAACTAAAACATTATTATGGGGCCAAATGGAGGATAAA
The DNA here is from genome assembly GCA_903067095.1 of Girardinus metallicus. Classification (NCBI taxonomy): domain Eukaryota; kingdom Metazoa; phylum Chordata; class Actinopteri; order Cyprinodontiformes; family Poeciliidae; genus Girardinus; species Girardinus metallicus. The sequence continues at coordinate 13,996 of CAEGAE010040411.1, forward strand.
CTGCAGCTGCAGAATAAACTGAAGAGGTTTGAACCAAAGACCAAAGTTACAGGTAAATATTATGTTCATGTAATTAAGATATAAAGACTTTTTCTCCAGTTCCATACATGAGTTTAGTGAATTCTGCTTTTCCTTTATTTCTCCTGATTAACATTATGTTCACTAAGACATATGATGATGAAACAATCAGCTTTCTTACAGATAAAAATAATTTATTTTTTCCTAAATAAGTTTAAATAAATGATCTATAAAACTTCACTACAACAGGGATGATTGACCCAATCAGACGTTTCTTCAACCGGTTCACTGTGAGGATTAAGTCTAATAATGTTCTAACATCTATTCATCTTTACTTCAACACAGACCCTAAGCAGATCCCAGCAGCAGATTGTCTCCGGATCGTTCTGGTCGGGAAGACCGGCTGTGGGAAGAGTTCATCAGGAAACACCATCCTGGACAGGAAGGAGTTTGAGGCTAAAGCGTCTCAACAGTCCGTCACTAAAAACTGTCAGAAAGCCCAGACTGCCATCGCAGGTCGGCGGGTCGTCGTCGTCGACACTCCTGGTCTGTTTGACAACACTCTGACCTCTGAGCAGGTGGACGAGGAGCTGCTGAAGTGCATCAGCCTGCTGGCCCCGGGGCCACACGTCTTCCTGCTGGTGCTGCAGGTCGGCAGGTTCACCGAGGAAGAGAAACAGACTTTAAGGCAAATGAAGAACGTTTTTGGTAAAAACTCAGAAGATTTCACCCTCATTCTGTTCACTGGAGGAGACAAACTGCAATACGAGGAGAAAACCATAGAACAGTACATCAGAGACGGAGGTGACGAATCCTTCAAGAAGCTGGTCAGAGACTGTGGAGAAAGATATCACGTTTTTAATAACTATGACAAAAAGAACCGAACGCAAACCAACGAACTGATCCAGAAGATCAACAACATGGTGAAGAAGAACGGAGGAAAGTGCTTCACCAGCGAGATGCTGCAGGAGGCCGAAGCTGCTATCCAGAGAGAGGTGGAGAGGATCCTGAAGGAGAAAGAAGAAGAAATTAAGAAACTCAGGGAGGAGCTTCAAAAGAAACACGAAGAAGAAAAAGAATCACTGAGAAGAAAGATGGAAGAACAGAGAGAAGAGATGGAAAAAGAGAGAAAACAGAGAGACGAACAATTTAAAGAGATGGAAGAAAACATCAGGAAGGAGCGAGAGCAGAAAAAGAGAGAACAGAGAGAAAAAGAAGAGGAAGGGAAGAAAAGAAAAGAGGAGGAAGAACGACAACAACAACAGTGGGAAAAAGAACGACAAGATTTAGAGAAAAAGATCAACCGGGAATCAAAAGAAAAGGAAACAATCGACAGAAAACTGGAAGAGATGAGAAAACAGATGGAGGAAAAACGAGACGCCTGGGAGAAGGAAAGAAAGGAGTGGTGGGAAAAACGACACGAAGAAGATAAAGAGAGACGAGAAGAACTGAAGAGACTTCAGGAGAAATACGAACAAGAGAGAGAGAAATATGAAAACCAGAGAAGAGAGGATGATGAGAGGAGGAGAGAACAGGAGAAGGAGAGGAAAGAATTAGAGGAAAAATATCAGAAACAAGTGGAGGAAGTAAAGAGGAAGTTTGAAGAGGAAGCCAGAAAACAAGCAGAAGAATTTAATGAGTTCAAAGAAAAATACAAGAAAGATTTTTCTGCTCTTCTGCAAAAACAAGAAAAGGAAACGAGAAAAATGGAGGAAGAACAACAGAAAGAAATCAGAGAAAAACAAAAGTGAAACGATTAAACTGGTAAAACATGTTTATGATAAATGTGATTAAAATTAATGAATCATAGCAACAAAAAGCAAAAGATTCCAGAAAACACACAGAGTGATGCATCACAACTTCCTAAAGATCTTTGGTTTCAGTTGATCAAAATGATCTTTACATTTATTTGATCAAAGTGAATTTTGTTTGAAGCCTTGTACTTTATTAAAAATCATTATTCAATAATAAATAATAATTATAATGCAGCAGAAACATCAGTTAGAAACAAACATTGTTATAAAATATAATATTTCTGTTTTATTCATTTTCCTGCTGTCTTCTTCTTTTGCTTCATAATTTTTGCGCCGTGTGTTTTACGTTTTCTTTTTTATAAATGGAGCCATTAATTCACAAACATTTCTGTACTTTTATTTGTATTTTTTATTGCACACTATTTTCCAACTGTTGTATCAAAAACATAGATGTGAAATTATGAGTGACTCGTATAAAGGTGGGATTGTTTGGTTCTTATTAAAATGATTTTATCTGATATTTTTACTCTTACAGGTGAAGTTTTGTCTTCATGTTACATGTTGAACCATCAGGAGTCAGAAGCTGTTAAAGTTTTACTGGATGTATTTTATGGTTGTGTTTGATTTGAAACATGGATATTTTAAATAAAGTTGGTATCAATGTTCCTCATTCTGTCTTCATTAATGGTGCAACAAACACTTTAAATCAATGATGCAGTTATGATGAAATAAAGAATCTTTTACTGTTACTGAACCTCAGAGTCCATTTTTAAAGAGTCTCAACCTCTTTAACACAGTGAGGATGACTTAGCCTCAATGCTAGTACTTGACTTAGCCTCAATGCTATTGCTTGAGTTAGCCTCAATGCTAATGCTTGACTTAGCCTCAATACTAATACTTGACTTAGCCTCAATGCTATTGCTTGAGTTAGCCTCAATACTAATACTTGACTTAGCCTCAATGCTATTGCTTGAGTTAGCCTCAATGCTAATGCTTGACTTAGCCTCAATGCTAATGCT